>JAQZBX010062376.1:0-16905 GCA_029593785.1 Cabassous unicinctus
TTCATGATACTGGAAATCTGTAATTCTTCTGCTTTAATGTAGTTTTCTATTTTCAGTGTTTTTAATCTGTTTTGAACTAATCTCAAGTTGCTTTATAGACTACTTCACAGAGTCACTAAAGAGCAATAGAGCAAATGTGTATGGAAGGAGAATCCTGCACAGATGTCCTCCAAAACTTACAGTGTTTCCCAATGAACTTCCACTGAAGCTTAAATCTTAGGAAATTTTCTTTGATTAAAGGAATTCTGAGCTGGAATGCTTGTGGACCACATTCACAGGATGGTATGGGCTTATAGGAGTAAAATAAGTTCTGCCCATGAATTCTGATTTATCTAGGAATTTTCTCTAAGCAGTCATTTCTGAGTCAGTAATTGAAGGAAAGAATTACTATACTTGAGGGAAAAATGGATCAACTTGCAAAGCAGGAGTGAGCATTGTGTCAGTGACTACAAGCTCCATGCAAAGTATTCGCTAGAGATAAGATGTCTTGTCATAGATGGAGGCTGTTACTTGTCTAAATGTATTCAGAGACAGTGACTATTTTTGGTATTTTTCATTCAAGGTGACACTAGGATCTTCAATTTATAGGTAAGTAGATGTAATTATATACTCTATTATCACAGATCTTTATGGACAATATATTCATAAAGGCATTTACTTGAGGCCTTATGGAAACTGACCACAGTAAAAAGTAAAACTTTTGTTAAATTATTTTACTGATAAGAAAGGACAAAGGACAGAAGGAGCAGTTTTTGTAAAAAATTTGTAAAAAATTGCATCACAAAATTGATTTTAAAAAGAACATTAAAAATGCCTATATTTCATAATTCAAAAAAGCACTATTAGTCTTTAGTGCATTTTTTAAAGTCATTTCTACTATATACGTTATTTTAGACAATTGATATAATGTAAGTACTGTTTTATACTTGTGTTTTTCCACTCAATATTACACTGAAATAAGCTTTCCACATGAATAGTATTTATTACAAATATCTGTGTTGCTATCTGATATTTCACAAATATACATCATAATTCACTTGACTGTTTAACTTTATGTAGACATTATGGTTGTCTTTACATTTTCAATATTATGAAAAATATATTGTGAAATATAACCTGTATATATGTGTTTTGCCAATATTTCTTGTTTAGACTACATTCCTAAGAGTAAGGAGTATGGGATCAAGGAATATAACCAATTTCTCAGTCCTTATACATAAATTCATGCTTATTTGCAGAATATTTAATACTGTATTAGTCAGCCAAAGGGGCGGACAGTTGCTGATGTTTGCCAGGGTTCAGACTTCTTGGGTTCCTCTCTTCCCAGGGCTGCATTTCTCTCTGGGCTTAGCTCCTCTGTTTCATCCACCAGGCCAGCTGTAGACTATCAGGTGAACGGCTCGCTTCTCTTCTCCTGGGGCCTTCTCTCCAACATCAAAACTCCAACATCAAAACTGCTTCTCAAAAACTGTTCCTTCTGTCCTTTGCCTTGCCTTTTATATTGAATTCCACCACCCACCAAGGGGTGGGGCTCAACACCCTACTGACATGGCCCAGTCAATGCCCTAATCATAACTTAATCATGCCTAGATTAACAGCTCAGTTTACAAGCATGATCCAATTATATTTTTGGAATTCATAATTACATCAAATTGCCAAATGGCTACAAATACCAACATACACTCACCAGCAGTGTACAATAGAGGTCTCATACATTTTTGTTAATTTTCCAGTAAAAAAAATTTCACATTTTAAACTGCATTTCCCTTAGCACTTATGAAATAGAGGCTATATGAGATATCTAACTTTTTTCATGGGAATTACCTATTCATTATTTTACCTTTTCTTTATAATAGTGTGCATGGGCATTATCTTTATTTGCAAATGTTATTTCTATAGTAACAATTGTATATAAACTGTTGCAAACATATTTCCAGTTTTATCTCAGTCTTTCTCTCATTGAATCCTTTAGTTTTGGGATGTGTTTTACTCTACTGCCTATTTGCATAGCATGTCTTTCTCATCCAGGGATCAGTTACATTTTTATCTCTTTGTTTCCTGTCTTTGAGCAGATTGATAGTGTAAGTTTTTGATTCATGTGGGGTTTTTTTTTTTTCTAACTTTTTTAGTGGTGAAATCAAAATATATTTACTTTGGTTTGGGGGTTTCACTTTGCTTTTTTTTCCCCCCCATAATTATAGAAGTTGTAGATTTACAGAAAAAACATGCAGAAAATTCAAAGTTCCAATAAGACTCCCTCATATTATTAAAACCTTGGATTAGTGTGGTACACTTGTTACAACTGATGAAATTTTTCATTTAGAGTTGTACTATTAACTAAATTGCATGATTTACGTTAGGGTCCAATGTTTTTGTGATATAGTTCTAAGTTTTCTTGTTAATTTTTATAGTACTAACATATATAAATGATAAACATATTTTGTTTTGATAAATACCTGCCAGTGGCTGAACAACATTTTATTACCCACACTGAAAAATACATGAGATTTTTAAAAATATTGTTTATATTAATGTCCTTTTGGGATTTGACTTTACTTACTTCTTACTGACCTTATTTGTATTCATCACTTTTAAGAGTATCTTAAATACCAATGCACTTTTGAATTTATTTATCAAGTCTAATATTTTTCTATTGCTTGATGTATTGATTTCTGGGTGCAAATTTTTCCAAATATACTCCCCCCCCCATCTTTTGGTGAGTACTTATTTCATTTATATTCACTCATAGTTCATCTAGTTTTTTCATAATATTATAAAAAATAATTATTTCAAGCATAGGATTTAGGATATGTTCTTTTCTTATTTTGGATCTTTTTATAATTATTTGGAAATAATAATGTTCTTAAATTTCTCTATGCCCTTTTTAATTTTTCCTACATTACATAAGAAAATATTTGGTCTCAATAAGACTAAGGCCTATACACAACATTACATGGCTAATTATCAGTGAATACAAAATATAAACACTTTCTGTCTGTCATAAAGAGTATGATTTGACCAATAAATTATTATGCTTTTATGTTCTTATATTAAAATAACTTTTCTGAATAGGTCCAGAGAATATTTCTTAATCTCATAATCTTCCTTATATGGAGTTTTGAATTGCACCTGACCCCTGATATTTATTATCATAGAAGTTCTCCAAAGAGTAAATTCAAAAGTTACAAATAACTTAGGAGTATATTGCAATGCATCAAGGGGCAGGTTGTGTCCTCTTCAGGATATCATTCTTGCAGAGCCTTTTGATAAGGAATATATGGTATTCCTATATAATTGTGTTTCAATGAAGCATGAGCTCACAAATATAACTGTCACTATGCATCTTTTTGCAACCCAAGTGTTAACCCAGTTCACCTGAGTTTGAAGTGTGGCTACATGAACTCTAATTTTAAATTGATGTTTTATGGTTGCCCTGAAACAAGTTATAAATAAAAAGGCAGAGGAGCTCTAGAGCTGAGCCTTATCAGCCTGAATGATGAGAAAAGAAACACAGGTAGGCAGAGGCTCGCTCATGAATTCAAGCCTTGGCTCATCCTTAAAGATCCACTTTTTATTCCTCTATTTCTATGTGAGCAAATCCTGTGGCTGTAATTAGGAGAGGATCCAGCCATGTTATAATTGTTGGAAATATGTGCCTTGTGTGAAAAGAGTCATAAAGAGTGGTTGTATGGTGAGTGTAGAAGAAAGCTATATATTGAAAGCTGTATATGATTTAAAATATAGTCGTAATTAAAGTCCAGGGTTTCTCTGTTTGGGTTATCAACCTTAAAAGTGTAAGTGACCTGAGATCATATTACTGTCTTAATCAAAATTGACCTACCAACATCATAATTTTTGTGTTATATGCAGATTAATCAATTATCCATATGCAAAATTGCATCATGAAGCAAATGAACAATGTGACAGAATTTATCCTTCTTGGCCTGACACAGAACTCAGATGTGCAGAAACTCTTGTTTGTCATATTTACAATCATCTACTCCCTCACAATGGCAGGCAACCTATTCATTGTTGTAACAATTGCCACCAGCACAGTGCTGGGCTCGCCAATGTATTTTTTTCTCTTTCTTGAACTTTCAAGATGATGCCTTCTCTTATTCTATGGCCCCCAAAATGATACTTGATTTCCTAGCTAAGAAGAAATCTGTCTCCTTCATTGGATGCATGACTCAGGTTATTGTGACACATTTCCTTGGTGGAGTTGAGATCATTCTGCTCACGGTAATGTCCTATGACCATTATATGGCCATTTACAAGCCATTGCATTACATGATAACAATGAACCAGCGGGTATGTGGCCTCCTGGTGGTCATTTCCTGAGCTAGGAGTTTTCCTCATGGCCTGATTCAAGTCATTTTCATATTGTGGTTGCACTTCTGTGACCCCAATGTTATTGACCACTTCTTCTGTGATCTTTACCCACTGCTGAATGTTTCCTGCTCAGACACATACATCTTTGGCCTCTTTGTTGCTGTCAACAGAGGATTCCTGTGCATGGTCAGTTTCTCTATTCTTATCACCTCTTATGTCCTCATCCTTTGCTCCCTCAGAACACACAGCTCTGAAGGATGGTGGAAGGCTCTCTCACCTGCACCTCACATATCACTATGGTTGATTTATTCTTTGTACACTGTACATTTGAATACTTTTGGCCCATGACTACTTTCCCCTTTGATAAAGCAGTAACTGTATCTTACACTATGATAACTCCCATGTTAAACACTTTACTCTACACCCTCAGAAATACAGATGTGAAAAATGCCATGAGGAAGTTCTGGAGTCAAAAAGTGATCTTGGACAACAAATAATGTAAATAGACAAGCTAAAAAAAAAAGCTGTTCAAACATAAAACCAACAGAGGGTAATTCAAAAGATAATGAAGTGATGAAAGACAAAAGGTCAAAAAATGTTTTTATATTTTTCATTTTTTTAATATCCCAATTTTTAAATTTTATTTTATTTTTAGTTTTTTAAAATTTTTGTGTATTTTATCTCTTTCATTTAAACTTATCATTATTATTTCATTTTCCTATTAATTGTATTGTATTAAGCTGTTGTAATGGCTTCATCTTTGAAGAAGCTTTGCATCACAGAAGGGTTACAACTGGGGTGGGGGAGGATCATTGGTGTGGGGTGTAAGGGATGAGGGATGCATGGGAGGAAGTTCACCTGAGCATGATTATAAGGCATATAAAAATGTTAAAATGTTTATGGGGCCTTGTCACAGTGGGTGGAAATGACTCAATAAGTGAGAAAATACTGAATTCCCATCCTGGAGAGCTCTGCCACATTCTCTTAGGGAGCAGCAACAGTCCCCCACATGCAGGGGCAGTGACTGGTGAAAGAGGATGATCCACTGATGGGCCCTTGATATTGATGACTAGCCTTATGAGTCTTTGCTCTTGAAATTGAAACTTAGCTTATTGCTATGGGGTGCCTAAGGGTTGCTTCCTGAAAGCCTCCTTGTTGCTCAAATGTGGCCTCTCTCTAAGCCAAACTCAGCCTATGAATGCATTACCTTCCTCCTGGCATGAGGCATGACTCCTGGGGATGAGCCTCCCTGGCACCGAGGGATTGCTCCCATGTGCCAACTGGCAATGTGACTGGAAAAAAACCTTGACTAAAAGGGGGAAAAAGTAAAGAAAAATGAGTTTATATGGCTAAAAGACTTCAAAATGAGTCATAAATCATCCAGAGATGGTACTTACACACATCTCAGTAGGATCTCATAGAATTCCAAAGTGGATATCACCCTAAATAGTGGGGCTCCTGAGGGCTCTGTAGGCACCCAGGTTCTATGTCAGGGCAGATAGTTCTGGAGTTTTGTGCCTTGCCAGTGGGCCCTACTTTGGAGTGTGTACTCCTAAGAGTGACAGAGTTGGACTCAACCATGTCTTCCCTGCACATGGCTCATCTGTCCCTTCTATTCAAACCTATACTTGGTGTTGCAGTTTGTAGGTGTACATCCAGAGACTTGACTCTTTGGTCTGTCCGTTTGCCATGTGGGCCCAGAACCGCAGTGGAGCAGCAGGTCATACACTACTGTTAATTGGACTCACCCAGGACAACTGGCAGGGAGATGATGATGGGCAAAGGCCATCCCCGGGAGGGGAGAGAGTCTGTGGCTGTGGGCAGGATAATCCTATCCATCTTCCCCAGGGAATGTAAGCCCACTCTCGTTTGGAGGTGAAGTGGACATTGCCATCCCAGACTCCTCAGGATGGGGGGAAGAGCTATGGACCAGAGTGGACTTACTTGTATTCTACTGTAGGCATGCTGTGATGCAAGCAATGGAAGAAATTACAACACTGATGTGGAGCCAGTGTCCACTAGGGGCTCTGGGGGCAGGGAGAGGGAATGGCAGTTGTGATAAGGGGGCTTTTTGGGGACTTGGGAATTGTCCTGAATGAGTTTGTAATGACAGATATAGGCCATTTTATATCATCATATAACATGCAGAAGTGTGTGGGAGAGAGTGTGTTCTACAATGTTAACTATGGTCCATGCTTAATGGCAAAGCCCCAGGATATGTTTATCAGTTGCAGTTAATTTGCCAAACTAATGAAGGATGTTCATGTGGGAGGTTGTGGGAGGTGTGGAAGGTAGGCCATATGGGAATCCCTATATTTTCTCTGTAACATTTATGTAATCTAAGTATCTTTTAAAATATAAAAAAAGAAAAGATAATAGTCTTACAGTCAAAATATGTTGGTATAATTATATCTATCCCTTTTTTATGTGAAACCTTGAATGGTTCCCCTTCCATAAAATATCTAATATTTAATTAAAAGTTAACAAAAGTCCCTTCCTATTAGGAACTTCTGTGCACATACAAATTATTGATCATTGAGAAATTGTTAATTGGCATAAAATTTTCACAGTTTTGAAAATCTTTTTTATTATGTATTCAATAGAAAATTTATCTGCAAATCTTCAAGAATAGGTTATGCAACTAATAACCCAAGTATTTAACATATATTAAAAACTTTTAATGATAACAATTTTGTTGAAATTGAATTGCTTTATTTCCAGCTGCTGAATTCCGTGTAACCATATTACCGTGGGAGATAGGTATCAACCAAAAATTAATGTATTTTGAAGAATCAGATAACTTATTAAGGCAGGTTTCATCCAAAATTGGATGCTGTTGTTGTGTTGCACAAATCATGGAGCACATTTGTATTGTAACTTTGCTATTCCAAGAATAAGTTATCTTCCCTGCCTTAAGCCAGTGATGCATATTATATTCATTCAGTACAGCCATAGAGCAAACTTGCATATGATATTCCCAAATAGATTAAATATGTAGAACAATTTTCCAAAAAAAATTCTATCGAGAACTTATCTCCAAAATATCTTTTATTGGATGGATTTGAACCTTAGGTAATAGGAACAAAAATAACTACTATAAAAGAAAAAGATTATGATATCTGAGTTATCAAGACAGAAAGCCTGAACACTCAAATTTGAACAGAAAATTATAAACCAATTGTCTATGAATTGAGATGTAGTCACTTACACTGCAATGCTAAGAGAAAGTCTCCAGATAAGTGAAGAGGACCCAGATTAAGACCAAGGCAGATGACCTGCCAATCTGAGTGATGTCACTTCTATCTTTGAAAGAATAGTAGTAACCCAAATTACTCCTGTCATACTTGATCCTCATGATTATATATTTCATGCACATTAATATTATAGAGTTAGTAAAGAATTGATTCCAAATGGGAGATAACTTTTTGTCAATACGTCCAATCTATTTAGCAATCACCAAATAACCATATGCACCAAATATATTTTCAGACCTCTTGTGTATAATAAGGGCCATGTGACTAGTTCACAGAAGTGATGTGTGTCATACTCAGGCTGACAGTTTCAGGAGGCAGTGTGCTACTGTCCATGTTCCTTTATCCTCACTACAGCAAACCTAGAAAAATGCATGAACATGGTAATACTAAAAGTCAAGTACCTGTATTACTGAGTAACTACACAACAAATGCACTACATGAAGACTTAACCCTCAGTGGATTTTTAATGAATGAAAATAAAATTGTGCTTCTTAAACCACGCAGATTTCAGGATTCATTGGTTATCAAAGCAAAACACAGCTTTTTCTGACTAATGCATTTGATATCTTTATCTTCACAAAGATTTATAAGTAAAGAGAAGAGATTAGCATACTTTTTGCTAATCTAGATTCTCAAAGAGTGTAGAATGGATGAATAGCAATCCTTACAATTTAAGTCAAATTTAACCTTTTTCTTTTTCTGTATAATACTCTACCCAACTTGAAGTATTGTTAACATCTTTTTCCCCCTTGCCTAATTGTGAGAAAATGTTGAAGAAAATTATAAAATTGTACACAGAAGTTGCCTACAACAATTATAAACTCAATTAAGACCTTATTTTTCAATACTTCTTTTTTAAATAAAATTGTATTAATATATACAATCCAATCATGAACATACATAAGCAATAAGTGTATAGTAAATTTGTGAATTTACAAAGCAAATATGCATATCAATATAAAGTTGCCCATACATCTCCCTATGGCCAATACCTTGTCTTGTTGTGAAACAATTGTTACAAACTATGAAAAAGTATCATCAAAATATTACTACTAACTATAGCCCATATCATACATTTTGTGTATTTTCCCCAACCCACCAATTTATTAACACACAATATTATTATTATATATTTGTTTTTGTTCAGGAGAAGATATTCTCATATTTGTCTTTTAACCACAGTACATCATCTACTACTGGATTCACTATTATACAGGCCCATACTTAGTACAATATATTCAAAGCATACATTAAGTGGCTGCCATTTTCATCACAGAGTTGTGCTGTCATCACCTCAGAAAATTTTAGAACATTTTCATTATTCCAAAAGGAAAAAATCCCATACCCCCTTATGGATATCCCTTAGTATTGAAGTAATATCTTCTGGTCTTTACTGCAAAATATTACACTAATACTGCTAACTGCCATCTCTAATTTACATTAGCTGTAATTTTCCTGTGTATCACTGTATTAATAGCAGTTGGTAAAAAAAAGAGCATTCTTATATTTATATTATTAACAATAAACTAAGACAGAATAATAATGAAGGAATATTAGGCTTATCAGGTATTAAAAATTATCATAGATGAATGCAGTTATATGAGATGTTAAATGACAAATTACTAAAGAGATAAATGAAACAGAATAGAATACGAATATCAATCAAAACACATTTGTCTAAGATCTGGAACAAGACAAGCTAAGTTCTGGAAAAGACAAGGATGTCCCCTGTTACCACTCTTGAATAACTTTGTATTAGAAATACTTGCTCTAGCACTTAAGCAAGAAAAATAAACAAAAGGCATCCAAATTGGGAAGGAAGAAGTAAAACTTTCATTATTTGCAGATGACATGATACTAAATGTAGAAATTCCTGAAAAAGCTACAACAAAGTTTTGAGAGGTGATAAATGAGTTCAGTAAAGTGGCAGGGTATAAGATTAATACGCAAAATTCAGTTGCATTTCCATGCACAAGTAATGAGAAATCTGAAGTGGAAATCAAGAAAAGAATTCCATTTACAAAAGAATCAAATATCTAGAAAGAAAGTTAACTAAAGACATAAAGTACTTGTACACAGAAAAGTATGCAACATTTTAAAAGGTAATCAAAGAAGACCTAAATAAATAGAAGAATATTTCATGTTCATGGATTAGATTAATAATCATTAAGATGTCTATCCTACCCAAATTGATTTTCAGATTTAATGAAATCTAAATAAACATTCTAACAGCATTTTTTACTGATTTGGAAAAGACAATTATCAACTTTACTTGAAAGGGTAAGAGGTCCAAAATAGCCAAAAAGATCTTGGAAAAGAAAAAAAAATGGTGGAATCATGCTACCTGGCTTTAAAGCATACTACAAAGCTACAGTGGTCAAAACTGCATGGTATTGGCAAAATAATAGACACACTGACCAATGGAACCAAATTGAGAGTTCAGATATAGACCTGCACATATACAGCCAACTAATACTAAAAAAGGCCACCAAGACCACTCCACAAGGATACGCCAGTCTTTTCAACAAATGATGCTTGGAGAACTGGATATCCACATCCAAAAGAATGAAAGACAATGAATGAAGCCCCATATAAATATTTACTCAAGATGGAACAAAGACCTAAATAAAGGTGCCAAGACCACAAACCTCCTAGAAGATAATGAAGGGAAGCATCTAAGAGATCTTATAGTAGGAAATAGTTTCACAAATTTTTTACCCAAAGCATTAGCAGCAAAACAAAAAAATAGGTAAACGGGACCTCCTTAAAGTGAAAAAAAAAACTTTTTTTGCTTCAAAAGAGTTTATCAAGAAAGTGAAAAAGTAGCTTACTCAATGGGAGAAAATATTTGGGAACCACTTATCAGATAAGGGTCTAATATTTAGCATATACAAAGTAATATTACATCTCAAAAACAAAAAGAAAATCCATTTTAAAAAGGAGCACGAGATTTGCATAGAAATTTTTCCTAAGAGGAAATACAAATGGCTATTAAAGTGCATGAAAACATGCTCTACATCACTAGCTATTAGAGAAATGCAAGTCAAAACAATGAGATACCACCTGACACCTATTAGATTGACTACTATTAAAAAATCAGAGAACTACAAGTGTTGGAGAGGATGTGGAGGAAAAGGATCACTCATCCACTGCTGGTGGGAATGTAGAATGGTGCATCTACTGTGGAGGATGGTTTGGCAGTTCCTCAGGAAGCTAAGTATTGAATTCCATATGATCCGGCAATCCCTCTACAACGAATATACACAGAAGAATTGAAAACAGGTTCTCAAATAGATATATGCACACCCATGTTCATCATGGCAATATTTACAATTGTCAAAATTTGGAAACAATCTAAGTGTCCATCAACAGATAAATGGATAAACAAAATGTGGTATATTCAGATGATGGACTGTTACTCAGCTTTAAGAAGGAATGAAGCATTCACCCATGTGACAACATGAATGAATCTTGGAGACCTTATGTTGAGTGAAGTAAGCCATTCACTAAAGGATAAATATTGTATTATCTCCTTGATATGAATTAAGGATGTCGAGCAGAATTACAGAGCTAGAGTATGGAAGATAAGTTACCAGGAGATAGAAAGGGAAAAGAAAGTGGTGAGCCAATGTTCAATCTGAACAGAATCTACGATATGCTTGATGGGGGTGATTTGGCAGTAGATGGGGGTGATGGTGGTATGGTGTTGTGAGGGGGATTGATGATGCTGGAGTGTGAGTTTGACTGAAGTTTGGGGTCTGGGTTGGGCTATCCATGGTGCAGGGACTAAAGCTAGAGGAAGGAACAGGTGAACTCTGAGGAGGTTAAAGACTGTGGTTAAGAATACAATTGTTTGGAATGTTCTTTTGGCAACTATGGCAGGGGAGGGTCACTGGTGCAGGTTGTTGAACATGGGTAGATTTGTGGGGAAGGGTGCACCTGGCACATGCTTCTATGGAATATGAATGTGTTCACATCATTTTAGGGTGTTATCACAGTGGGTGGAGTCCCACACAATAAACGACAAAATATTAAACTCCCATACTTGGAAGTCCTGCTACATTCTCAAATAAAGTGTCAAGATTCTCTAGAGTACATAGGCAGTGCCTACTAAGAGAAAACAGACCAATATGCAAAGTCCTTAATATTAACACTCATACTTATGAACTTTATCCCTGTAAAATTGAAAATTAGCCTAAACATAGCCATTGTCTAGAGTTAGTTTCTGAAATCCTCCTTGTTACTCAAACATGGCTTCTTTCTAAGCCAAACTCAGCAAATAAATTCACAGGGATGAGTGTCCGTGACACCAAGGGATTATGACCAAACACCAACCAGCAATGCATTTGGAAAAAGACCTTTACCAACAAGGGGGAGTTAAATAGAAAAGGGTTTGTACAGCTAAAAGATTTCAAAATGAGTTGGGAGGCCATTCCAGAGATTACACTTATCCATGTCTCAGGTGGATCTAATTAAATACCACAATAAACAAAGTTGCAAACAGGGATGCTCGTGAGGTTGTTAGAGACATCTGGACAGTATAGGCAAGGCACACCACTCTATGAAATCAGATCCCTGTCAGTGGGCCTTATCATGGAATATGTTATAATCTATTTCCCCTATGTAACAGAGTTAGACTCATTTATAATTTCCTTACATGTAATTGTTTGAACCTTTTATTTGAACCTACAATTAGCACTATACCAATTAATATGTCCCAGACATTTAAATCTTTGTCTTGTTCCTATGCTGCTTGAGCTCTGAATCTCATCCGAGTTATAGCCAACATCTGCTCTCCAGTTCATTGGACTCACCCTGGACAACAAACCAAATGATGATGATGGACAACTCTCACCCCCAAAACAAAAAAAAATGTCTACTACTGCAAGCAAAACAGTGCTTCCATTTGACCCATAAGATCTAAGCCCCATCTCATTTTGAAGCAGAGTGGTTATTGCCATTCCCAATTCCTCAAGACTGAGGAATAAACAATCGTAAGAGGGAAATGGAACAATGAACCAAAGTAGACCTATTATTATTGTAGGAACAGAAGAACTTATAACATTGAGACAAAGACAGTTGTTACCACAAGTTTTGAGAGGAGGAGATGGGAAGAATAAGTTGAACACAGGGCATTTTTAAGGCATTAGAATTGTTCTGCATGATCTTGCAGTAATTGATCCAGGCCATTTGAATCTTTTTCAAAATCTCTAAAATTGTATGGTGCAAAGTGTAAACTATAATGTAAACTACAGACCTTGGTTAATAGCAATGCTTCAATATTTGTTCAAGAATTGTAACAAATGTATCACACTAATGTAAGATGTTATTAATAGGGGGAAATGTGAGAAGGGGAGGCTTTAGCTATATGGGAATCACCTATACTTTTGATGTACCTTTTTTGTAATATAAATTAAAAAAAATAAAGTTTGTTACATGGGGAAAAAACACTTTTGAGAATTTATTTTACTATAACTTTGGGATTTCAGAAATAGTTAAATGGTAAAAGTGAGCAACTATTTTAAAAAATCAACAATCAAGAATAACAATTGAAAATCATCTATTTAACTATTAATCTTGAAATAAATTTTAACTGGATAAAAAATTTTACATATGAAATATAACACCAACAAGTTGTTTAATAAGCTTTTTAAAAATGGGGAAGAATATTTTGGTAAGTGTAAAGGCAGGAATGTATTGTTTAAAATCTAAAACAACAGCAAAAACAGAACTATGGAAAAGTTTATACAGCATAAAAATGTCAAAAATCACAAGAGGTAAAAATAACAATCACACATATCATCATAAAATGAACAGGGGGCAGATGTGACTCAAATGGTTGGGCAGCCATTTCCCATATAGAAGGACCTAGGTTCAATCCTCGGGGCCTCCCAGGAAAATAAAGAAAAATATAGAAGTTGCATGGGCACACTGTCAGGTCCTGTGAGCGGGTGAACCCCCAAGCCCCATGAGTGGGTGAGCCATGCGGCCCCACAATCGGTAAGCCCCCAGGCCCCGCTGAACCATGTAGCAAGAGGGTGACATAACAGGAGAGAGACGCAGGGGAAAGTGAAGACAAGACATGCTGATAAACCAAGAACTGAGGTAGCGCAGGTGACAAAACACCTCTCTCCCACATCGGAGGTTCCCAGGATAGAATTCGAGTGAGGACGGGAAGAGAAGGATGGGAGGAGAGGGCAGGAAACTGACACAGAGAACTGCCCAAGAAATAGACACAAAAAGCAAAAATGGGGGGGAGGTGTTAAATGGATTAGAACTAAAAGAACCCTTAAAATAAATAAATAAATAAATGAAAGGAACAAAACTTAGCATGTCATTAACTCATAAAAATTAGGATGGAAATATTCAGTTATCAAATAATTTAGGTAAAAGCATCATTAGACATTTAGATTAAGAAATACAAATAATTTTAAAATATTAAAAGTGATCAAACTCAATTACATTGAAAGAATTTCACTTAAAGTATACAAAAGAAATACAATTTCCATAACTAGTCAGATTAACCTATAACATACATTTTTATTATAAAGATGTTGTTGAGAATGTGGACAATCATTTATTCTAACAGACTGTGTTGAGTAGGGTAGTTGGTACAACCTCAAGAATGGGATGTTGGCAATTACTATGAACATCAACCTTTTAAATGCATATACAGTTTGACCCAACAATTTCATTTCTAGGGACTAATACTTGCATATTTTAAAAAAGACCTATATTTATTATGGTATGACTTTCCATTGGTAAAATTGGAAACCACATGTAGAAAATTGGATTGCTTAATTTTAGTTCATCTTAATGAAGGAGTATTATACAGTAAGAAGATAACTGTGAATGAGTTAGATCTATGTGGACTGGTATAGAAATATCATCAATATCTTAGGTAGTAAAATTGAAAATAGTCAACACTCAGACATAAATACGCTTGCATACACAATCTTTTAATTTGCCAAAGCTTCTGAGGCAAAGTACCAGAAATGGGTTGGCTCTTATAAAGGGGATTTATATGGCTAAAAGCTTACATTTCTGAGCCTGTGAAATGTTCAAGTCAAGGCACCATAAAGTTGCATTCTCATCAAAGGCAGCTACTGATGATCCTGTTGTCTGGCCATATAGTAAAGCAAAATGGCAGCCCATCTCTCTGGAGGTCTCTGACTTCCTCTCCAGGCTTCTGGGTCCAAGTTAATGTGCTCTAAAGTCAAATTACTGCCTTCATGATGGATGCTACACTTATTGGCTAGCTGATATGTTTGTCCATTGTCTCCATTGGCTCTTTTTAATATGTCAGAAAATTTTATTTGCACTATGGATCTACTTATAAGGAATTCTGTGACTCAGGAGAAAATAAAAAGGCTTTCCATGATTAGAATAATTTACCACAGATGCATATAATTCTATAACTACATAAAAAGATTGTGGATAGTAATTTTCCAAGAATTTTTTTTCTACTAAGTTCTTTTTTGGTAATTTTAGAAAAGAAAAATTACTATTCAGATTTTTTACCCATCTTATTCTATGGTGTTGTAATGGCTAATGTAGCTGTTTTTTAAACTTTGAGAGGGCTTTCTATGGCTTATTTATATCATGCCTCAAGCCTAGGGAAACAACCTCTGAAAAAGTTGTGTCAGTACTTAAGAGAATATAATTTTCTCCATGATAGGGCCAAAGATCATGGAACATTTGATCCATTTACACATCCATATTTATCTTGAATTTTGCAATTAGAGTATGTCCAAGAAAATTTCTCACTTTATTAAATTTACTGGTGTTTTCCACAAAGTAAGAATAAGCATTTATAAGTAAAAAAGCTGCTACAATAATTGCATCATTAGAGTTAAAAATAGGTAATAATGTGAAAAAAGAGACTCAAAGCCCTTATGGCACTATTGCCAGTCTAAAATAAAACATCAGCCTAGTCAATTTGTACCAATGAAGGTGATAATTTATCATCTATTTCTTCACTTTGCTATTGAAATTTTTTCTTCCATTTATTTAATCCTCAATTTATTATCCCTTGAAATCTGTTTATATATGTTAGAAATTTCTTCTCCATTTTATATGTAATAATTATTTTTCAATTATTTATTATTTAGAAATTTCATTGAATGCCAATTTTGTTTCTGGGACTCTGTTATGAACTAGGAATAAATAACAAAACAGGAAAAAAAAACAGGAAAAATTCCTTCTAGCATTGACCTTGTAATCTTGTAATAGAGTCAGATAACAAAGAAGGGAACTGATTAATAACGTAATCATAGACTGTGATAAGTGCTATTAATACTGCAAATAGAGCCTGAAACATAAAATAAGAGGCAGAATTCTGTAGATGAAGTAAGCAGAGAACGTCTTTTCTAAAGGTGATATTTAAACTGAGATCTAAATGATGAGAAAAGTGCTGGTATATGTGGAAGAAACTAATTGTGGAGAAGTTGCCACATGGTGTATCGTAGGAACACAGGTTCAAGCAAAACAGATTTTTGGCAAGTGACCACTTTATTTCTTATACAGCACAAAGAGTCCAGAGAGATCAGGGAAAGAGATCCCACTATGGCTGGTCCCCAGAGTGGCCAAATGCAGGCCTCGCTTCCTGTTGGAGATGAGGGACATGTGTCCTACCCTAGTGATTGTGTTTATATTTCTGAGAATGGGGGTCCCTGCCAATGAGCAAAAAATATTCAGCAAGCAATCTCTGTTCCCTAGCAAACAGTTGGGTGGGGCTGGTTGAGTTTTAACATCATCCCAAGGTTTAATGTCCACCTGATATTTATAAATGCATATTCTAAATCATTTAATAGTTCCCTTTAATTAGACACTTGAGTTTTCTCCACTTTTTCACTATCATAAAAAAATTGTGAAATAGAACCTGCATGCATAATTTTTTGCCCGTTACTTTTTAATCTAGAATAGATTCCTTGGAGTAAGAAATATTAGACCTAAGGACATGACCAATTACGAAGTACTTATTACATAGTTGAAATTCATTTGCAGAATATTTTTAAAGCAAAACATGCTTACAAGTACTGAATAATATAGCTGTCATGCATCCTTGTTAATTTTCCTGTTTAAATATTTTGCATTTTAAATTGTACTTTTTTATATTTTAAGAAACAAAATGTGCTTTCTGCCTAGAGGAGCCTGTACCAAAGTTTGGTGTGTATTTCTATCTTTCTCTCAATCAGCTCTGTTCTTCCCCCAGTTCCCAAATAAATTCTTTTTACAGGACTAAAAAAACAAAAAGAAATAAAAGATTCTTGATATCTCATTTTTTTCCTGAAATTGTACTGTCATTAGATTTGCCTTT
>JAQZBX010062378.1:0-16905 GCA_029593785.1 Cabassous unicinctus
AATCTTTAAAAAAAAAAAAAAAGACTCAAATCCATTTCTAAATATTTCTAAATGTATTGTATTGAGAGCTTTAATTTTACTTGGATTATCTCTGTTGTTCATTGAGATTGTTCTGTGTGTTATAATGTCACAGTGTATTCTGATATTCTCTTCATTGCCTGTCTCATTTAAAACAAAAAAAATTTTTTGAGGTACCGGGTAGAGGATTGAACTCGGGACCTCCCGTGTGGGAAGGAGACACTCGAGCACTTGAGCCACATCTGCTCCCCTAACACAATTTTTTGTATCACAAAATTTCCATATGTTATTTATGAGTTTTTTGAAGTAATAAGAATGTATAAAAATAATAAAACAATTAAAATATGGGTAAAACATTGTGTGTTATGTTACCTAAAGTAGGTAATGAATAAATGTTGAAGTTAAAATTTAATTGTTGATTTGTAGTATTGTGAATTTTTTTAAAAAAATTATTTTTGTTCTGTGGTTTCTGATTTTTTTATAAAAATCATATTTTATGACAATATGAATGAGTGAAAAATGATATAAATAATTAGAATGTTTTAAAAATAAATGTGATGATATTAAGTATTACATCAGAGAGTGATTTATTTTATAGTGTTTATAGGCTTCCACTGATTTCAAATTGACCATAGATTCCAAATACTTTAAAGAAATGCTTTATAATTGCCTTATTTCCTAACTTATCCAGAAAGACATACATTGAAAACTTGCACACAGCTGAAAATACAACATAATGTAAGATATTCAAGGAAAATAACTTTGTAATAAACCTTTGTAATTGAGTGAAAGTTACACTATTGAAAGCTGGTCAATAGGTCATTTTATGAAGATGATTAATTTGCCTGAAAATATTTAAATGTCTCTCAATGTGAGAATCATAAGGAATATAGTTGTGATTCAGTAAAGTACACATGAACACACATATATACACGTTATAAAAATGATCTTGTGGCTCATTTGCTTCCTAAAAAAACAGTGCTCCTCTAAAAATATAAGAACCAATTATATATTAATTTCCCAATCCCATACCCTTTTATTATCATGGTAACTTAGATAGTTAACTTATCTAACTTGGTTAACTAATTTAACCAACTAAACTAACCAGGTATATGAAGTGTCTGGATTCACACTATTAAGCTAAACATTGGCCATTTAAAAGAAAGGAAGGAGGAAAAGAAGGGAAGGGAGTGAAGAGGTAAGGAAATGAACAGAAAAATGGAATAGGCTCATAAACAATGACTTATTCCATGTAGTATATTCCTAAGAAATTTCTTGGCAGTCTTATTTTTCCCTGTTTTTTTTTTTCTTCTTCTATTTATGTCAGGTTTGTGCATAATTCCTTTTTTTTTTTTTTCCATAAAATAAACTATTTTTGAAGAAGTTTTAAATTACAGAAAAGTTACATTGAAAGTATAGGGGATTCCCATATACCCCATTTCCTCCCCCTCTCACATTTTCCCCTATTAATACCATCTTACATTAGTGTGATACATTTGTTACAATTGATGAACAAATATATTGAAGCATTGTTACTAACCAGGGTCTATAGTTTACATTATGGTTTACACTTTACACTGTACAATTTTATAGGTTTTGACAAAATGTATAATGGCCTCTACCCATCATTGCAATATCATGCAGAACAATTCCAATGCCCTAAAAGTGCCATATGTTCCACCTATTCTTTCCTAACCCTCCCCTCAGAACCTCTGGTAACCACTTTATTTATATCAATGTTACAAGTTCTTCCGTTACTATAATAATAATGTCTATGTTGATCCATGGTTGCATTCTTCCCCTATGTTTGTTCATTCTTCAATTCTGAAGAATTTGGGATGGTGATGCTTGCTCTGCTTCAGATTGAGAGGGGCTTAGATCTTTTGGGGCAGATGGAAGGAACTTTTTTGCTGCAGTTATAGATACTTTTAATTTGGGGGCATGGGTATTGTCCATCATCATCATTTTGTTAGTTGTCCTGAGCGAGTCTGTTGAACTGGAGAGAAGGTGTTGGCGGCAACTCTGCCAAGACTCAGGGCTCAACCAGCATATGCAGACAGAAGATTTAAGTCTCTGGGATATATAACCCCATTGGTGGGCCTTATCTTGGAATATATGATAACCTGTTTCTCCAATGTAACAGTTAGACTCATTTATAATTTCCCTACACATGATTTTTCTATCCTTTTATTTGAACATATATCCATTAAATATATGTGCATAATTCTAATGGTAAAATGAAAACACAGTTACCTGAAATGTTATTGGAAAGAGTCAATTTTGTTGAAGTTCTACTCGAATTAATTAAGTAGAAAGAAAGTATTCACTATTGGGCTTGGTGGAAAAAAAATTTTTTTTTAAGATTTTACTGTATCGATTTAGTAAATACAATGTACTAAATTATACTTGATATTTTCTTAATGGTTAGGCATCTTTCAGGCTTTTTCAGTGATTATCTTTTATATAAAATTTATTTAACACAAAATCAACTTATTGAGAATTGATAAAAGTGTTACATTATTTGGATGAGCCAACTAAATCAATTTTTAAAAAATTATCTTTTGAGGTCTGCCTTTCTCCTGCTTCAAATGGAGAGGGGTATTATATTATAATACAATTTGAAAAATACGTTCTGATAAATTGTCTTAATCAGACCTCTGGTGGTTAGGGTATATCTTCATCATTGCTCTTGCACAGTTCCTCTGGATGTTCACATTTATTTACTTTCTAAGAAAGGTACATAGGAGATAAATTTTTGAGAACTTGAAAATCTTAAAATGCTTTTTCCTACCCTAACGTGATTTATAATTTGCCCAAATGTTGAATACTGGATTGGAAAGACATTCCTCCTGGAATTTTGAAAGCACTGTTCTGTTTTATTATAGTTTCCAGTTATGTTATAGGAAGTCCAACTCCATACCGATATTTAATCTCTTATATGTCTCTCATATGCTCTTGCTCTCTCGTTCGCATGCATGTGCTTTTGCTCTCTGAAAATTTATGATCTCCTTTTGTCCCCAGTGTTACAAATTTTACAGTGATACATCTTGGTGTATATATATTCTTATACCTATGGATCCTTTCAAAATAAAAACTCATTATATTTAATTATTGGAATCTTGATGAATTATTTATTTGATTTCATCTCCTCTGTTTTCTTGGTTTTTACAAGTCTCTTTTTCTAAACTCATATTACTCAAATGTTGAATTTTCTGAATTGATGCTCTAAGGTACTTAACTTTTCCAACTCTGTGTTTTGCCTTAATTTATGGGAGAAACTGCAGGGCAGTTTCAATGAAAAACCCCTCATGTCTCTATCTTTAGGCGTTTTGTTACATTCCTCAGTAAAGAGGGCATAAGCGAGGCCATATTGTGTTCTGGAAGCTATGTGAGCGAAGAAAACTGGAGGAATCAACATCCAATGGAAATGTTCACTGAATGATCACAGTATCCCCACCCTCCTCCATGCTTGGTTTTTTACAGTGCTCTGACCTTAGTGGTCAAAAAAAGGACAATGGGGAAGGTATCTTGGTGATATGCCACATATATTAATTAGATTTACCCTTACAGTTGTCTGCAAGGGTAAGAAAGAAATGTTTTTTTTTCTACATTTTCCTACATGTAAAAATGATTTTCCTACAGAGAATCGGAAAGCAAATTTAAAGTCTGACTACTTCTAAAAAAGATTTTCAGCTTCTTCTTACAGTACTTCTTCACCCTCATTTCTATAAGTACCTTGTGATGTTACTTCTGAAGCCTTTTGGGAGTTTGGTGATAAAATTATTTTTCTTTTTGACTTCTCCCAGCTTTGCCTTTAGAAATCAGCTTTCTTGGCTTTGTTAAATCAGTTATTGCTTTTCTTTCTGCTGTTGTTTGTGCCTCCCCTCTTGATCTCTTTTTTAATTATTATTTTTTTCTTGATCTCTTTTATAAGTTCATTTTTTTAAGCCCCTTTTTATATTTTTGTAATGGGATTTCAGGAATAAGCAGACATGAAAACCTGTGTTCAATCAATCATCTTTAACTAGAATATCCTGGACTCTACCCTTTTACACCAAAACTTATATTTTAAACATTCTTGTCTATTAATATGCTTCCAAACCAACATTTTCAATGGCTACCTAGGACTTCCATATTAGAGATAATAGCTAATCCCCTATTGCTATACACATGGGTTATTATAAACAATATTGCAGAGAATCTTCTAGCTAAATTTTATGCCATTCTTCAATTTAAATAAATTTAAAATGTGAGAAATAGATAATCCTCTCTTAAAAGGTTTCTTACAAAATGGCATTTTATTTCCAATTCTGACCATTTGGTATAATCATTCCATTTAGTAACTTTTCCCAGCAGATGGTAAATGCTTTGTATGTTTAGTTCATCACAGTTACCCAGGCTATGTAAGCATCCAGTACATATTTGCTAAATAGACACGTGCATAATAAATAAATTTTTGTTCTATTTTTTTTAAACTTCAAAAAGAAGAGGTTTGGTATGGAAGGAAGCAGGACATACGTTTTAAATAATCTATTTCCATCACTTGTCCCTTGAGGTAATTCAGTTCATAAAATTACTAAGATTGAGAATAAGATTTATATATTACCTTGTCATGGCAGGGTAATATATAAACATACATACACACACTGCACCTGGAGAGAAAACAGTGCTGACACTCTTATGTGTGCAGACTTGTACCAAAATGCTTTCAAGGCAAGATAATAACATGAAATATGTTTTTAAATTATGGTTTTATATATACATATATATATATACACACACACATATATACATACACATATATAGATCACAAAATTTCCCATTTTAGCCAATTTTAAACATCCTGTTAGATAGTATTAATTGCATTCATAATGTTGTTCTACCCTATCTATTACCAAGACTTTCATCATGAATGCAAACAGAAATTCTGCATCTACTAAGCAAAAATTCTGCAGTCCTTCCCCCAGGTCCCTGATAACCTCTAATTACTTTCTGTGGCCATGATTTTGTTTACTCTAGATATTTCATATAAGTGGAATCATACACTATTTCTTGTCCCTTTGTGTCTGGTTTATTTCACTCAACATGTTGTCTTCTAGATTCATCCATGTTGTCGCATGTATCAAAACTTCAGTTCCTTTTACAGCCTTTGTATGAGTATACCACATTTTGTTTATCAATAGATGCTTGGGTTGTTTCTACCTTTTGGCTGTTGTGAATAATACTGTTATGAAGATTGGTGCATGAACTGTATTTTAACTTAAATATTTTTTTGGAATTTAAATTAAGGCTGAGCATCCCATTTGTCTTCATTTCCAAGGGCTGCCAGAACAAACTACCCCAAACTGGGTGGCTTAAACAACAGATATTTATTGCCTTACAGTTTTAGAGGCAGGAAGCCTAAAATTCAGGTATCGACAGGACTATGCTTCCTCAGAACCTTGTAGGGGAGAATCCTTCCTTGCCTCTTCTAGCTTCTGGTGTCTGCCAGGAATCCTTGGCGTTCCTTGAGTTATAGATGCATAACTCTAGTCTCTGGCTATGTCTTCACGTGACCGTCTTCTCTCTGTCTCAGAGTCTCTTTTCTCCTTCTTATAAAGACACGGGGCATATTGAATACAGGGCCTACCCTATGCCAGAATGGCCTCATCTTAATTTAACTAATTCCATCTTCAAGACTCTGTTTTCAAATAAGGTCACATTTTGTAGTACTGTGTATTGGGATCTCAACATATTTTTTAGGGGACACAATTCAACTCATAACATCACTGAACACAAATAATACACACCTATTGGGATTGTTGGTTGGATTAAATAAATGCTATTTGTTTCATCCAGTACATTCTCAAGGTGGAGTTGATACATCATCTGTCTGAGAATCACATGAGATCTTGTTGAATATGTGCTTTCCTTGGCTCACCTGAGGCCCATGGAATCAGAATCACAGTGGCTTTGGCCTGGGTTTCTTTATATAACAAGCTCCTTATGTGCCTCATATGCACACTATAATTGATATCTTTTCTCTGGTCTAAGCTTAAAAGGAATTAAGTGTTTGAAAAAGTTAGATATACATTTTATATAAATTTGAAAATTTTAATGAAATAGTAATAGGGTTAATAATGAGTAGGAGGAAATCTGATAAATTGATTTAACATTTTATTGCTTTTCCCTTCAATTATCACTAAATAAGAATTTAACTAATTAGCTCAAAGCATGCAGAAATTCAGAAAAAAATCATCACAGGCCTTTTTCTCAACTTCTCATTCTGTGATATAACCAATGGCTGGAGTCATTCATTTGTGTATTTAAAAAAATACACACACACACACACACACACACACAATACACATCTATGGTATATATTGCACCCCTGACCTAGATGTCTGTCTTAACCCAACAATTTTAATTTTAGCTAATATTCTTGTTGAAATGTGACTTAATTATAGGCAATCTGGATGTGTTCGTTTTGAGAGAAATTTAAATTGGACATTGCTCAGAATGACAGTTAATGCAGTAGCATAGCATATAATATATCTGAAACATAACACAGTTAAATTACTAATATATCTGAAACATAACACAGTTAAATTAATGCATGCCCCTCTCTTGGACATCATTGCTCTTTTTATTTGGTGGTACCAAAGGAAAATATGAAAGCTATCTCAGTGATATATCACTCTGTTAGTGAAATATTGTCTTACCATTAAAAAGATGAAAACCTAGATTCTTCCAATAACATTAGTTAACATTTATCAAGTATTATTATGTAACATGCACACTCTGTGTTCTTGACATGAGATAGGTACTATTATTATCTCCATGTTAAGGATAAGAAAATGAGGCATGAGATAATTCATATAAGTTACCCAAGGTCAACTAGCTAGTAAATAGTGGAGTCTAATTTTTCGCTATTTTGAAAATTTGAAAATCTGTCTTCAGAGATCATGTCTGCTATGGTGTTTTTCATCAAAGATGGCAGGACCATCACACTCTAATAGGTAGACACTTCTGCATGAAAAACCTGATGGAGAAGATATATCTTTTGAAATATATCTTGATGCTAACTAAGTTTTTATCTTCCTCCCCAGTCTTACATAAAAGATATTTATAATAATTTCTTAAAGAATATGTGGTATACCCAAAGTAGAAAGGCTTCATTTTATAGTAGAAAGACTATTTTAGGACCAAAATAAGAGGGTCTGTGTTATGGTAGGAAGACAGTTTTAGGGCCCACACAGTCTGGGTTCAAATGCTGGCTGCCTGGTGTACTAGCTGTATGCAGATCATTTAAACTTTCTGAGTCTCAGTTTTCTTATCTGAAAAATGAGAGTGATAATTACCCACAATATTACTATACAGAATACAGATAATCTATATAAGCATCTCATTGAGTTCCTTGCATTCAATTACATATAGCTGATGTAATTTAATGTTTAAAATACTATCCTGAAAGGATTATGGGAATTTCTATGTTCTATATGAGACATATACTATAAAGAAAGTATAATTTTTAGTATCAAAACATCAAAATATCTGTTTTCTGTTTGAATCATTAAGTATCATGAATACTCTATCTTGTTTAATCTTATATTATTCTTTGGATAGAAACTGTGGTTAGACCATCTCACAGATGCTTGAAATCTCTCTCTCCTTTTCAGCAACCTTCCTTGATAACATGCTTTTGCGAAGTTCGGGAAAATTAAATGTGGGCACCAAGAAAGAGGATGGTGAGAGTACAGCACCCACCCCTCGTCCAAAGATCTTGCGTTGTAAATGTCACCATCATTGTCCAGAGGACTCAGTCAACAATATTTGCAGGTTGGTGATATAAATTTATTTAAACCTAGCTTTAACAAGAAGTCACAAGTGTATGACTATAGAACTACGGTCTAGTGTTTCCAGGAATATGTTTTGTGGAATAGTGCCTAACTCCATAACTCTAAGAAAGGTGCCTGTATGAAAAGAAATATTGAGGTGCTCTTTTTCCTAGAAGGATACTGAGATCTTTCTTCCTTTCACCAAACAACACACATGGATATATACACAGAGCACAGGTCCTGGATTCCTTGTCAGAGAACTAAAATCAGTTGTTCTTTCGAAAGACCTAGTCCCGAAAATCAATTCAATAGCAGAGAAGAACAAATATGTCTGATTTTTTTGTTTGTTTGTTTTAACCATTCCTAGTGCTGATGGTGCTAGTATTTTAGAGAGAACACATAAGAAGTTAGGAGTAAACATAAGCTGACTATGGGAACGGTAGAGTAATAAGGCATATGTGCATCTAGCAGGTATTTGAGAGACATCATCAAAATGCTGGAGAGTAAACTTTTCAGTATATAATTATGCTGGTATAGATGCGTTCTAATTTGAAACTGGACTATTTGCCCCTTCCCCCCTTATACGTCTTTATGCAGCCAAATTCATTTTGCTGGTCATTGTAGACACATTTAGTCCCCAAATGAGAGCATCAGGGGTAAAGAGGCATAGCTTCATGAGACTAGAGTGTGCCATGGAGGAAGTGGGTAAGTCAAACAGACAAGTATAGATCTTCAGAGAATCAATCAGAATCTGCCTCAAGAGAGGTCATGGACCCCACCAGGGAGACAGTCCAGACAGTATATTTGAGCAACCATTTGGTCCTCAGTAGCCGAAAAGGAGCATAAACCTGAGCAGAACGATTTTAACTTCTGAGCTTTTTTTTTCCTTCCTCTCTATCACTAAATCTTTCTCTTTTTAAAAAAAATTAAGGCAGTTGTGGGTTTATAGAACAATCATGCATAAAATACAGGATTCCCATGTAGTACCCTGTCATTAACACTTTGCATTGGTGTGGTACATTCGTTTAAAATGATGAAAGCACATTTTTATAGTTGTGCTATTAACTATAGTCCATGTTTTAACTTAGGGTTCATTGTTTGTGTTGTATACTTCCATGTATTTTAAAATTTTAGTATCATGTAAAAAGCTTCCTATGAAATATGGATCCAATTTAGCCTTACCAGTGTATCTCGAGAATCTAATAGATATATAACAAGAAATACAAATTAAGTGAATGACAGAGGGAGTGTGTGTGTGTATAATATATATCATATATTCACTAGTAGGTATTTAATATAAAAATAAATTAACATGGTAGGAAATGCTTATTCTGACTTTAGATGTAAGAAGATTGGGAATCAGAAAGCTCTAGTAACTTGGCTCTTGTAGAAAATGCTTGGGAGACTGAGGCTTATGCTGAGATAGTGTGATTCCAAAGCTTGGATAGTTTCTCCTGGGAAACACTACATCTTTATTGTTAAAAGAAAATGTATCAGGAAAGTTCGAGAATTTTCTGAAGAAAGGAAAATCAGGGAAAGGAAGCAAAGTAGGGGGATTCAAAAAAATACCACCAATTTTACTATTTTGTATCAGGCTGTAGCACTCAGAGTAAATCCATGGATGTCATTTGAACTACAGCCCAGTGAATTTTGGGAAACATTTAAATAGTTCCATTCAATTTAGACTCAGGAAACTTCTGAATATATATTATTTTAAAAATTCAAATCTTTTAAACTTAAATATTCCTATTGCAATAAAGCAAAAACATCTTGGGGACTTTAAATACACTCAGCAAAAATATATTTATCTGGAAACTTATGTGAAAGCACTGATCCACCAGAAAGCATTTGTTTAATTATTTGTGTTGCTATGTGATGATTGTGCAAAGTAGATCTACTTTTCTAAAATAGTCATATAGATATTCTAAAACATAAAAAAGAAATTGTCCCAATGAGTATATCATTGTTTGAAGGAGGTAAGAAGTTGCATAGTAGGCTGTCTCTTTAGTGTAGTCTTTGGAATTTACTTAAAATGGAGCTTAAATTAGAGCCATTTAATTTCCTCTTGACCTACTGTCAGGAGAGTTATTTTATTATTTAGATAAAAAAGTGTATTTGGGTTTTGAGTATAGGTCTTCTTTGCCCTTCTTTCCCCATGCTTCTCCTGCTTAGTTCCAGGAGGACTAATAATAAAGAGAGAATACAAGTCATATTAAGTGCTTTAACCTGCAATTACTAAACTGTAGCAATAAATTTAATTAACAGGGATTTCAATTATTTAGCTGTTCCTCAACTAAATGAAAATAGTGCATCCAAATCTACTTTGAACAAAGTACTGGTCAATGAGAAGAAATGAAAATGTGGAAAATAATTGTTTGTAGACTTTCAGCTGAAGAGAACTTCAGTGGTCATTTGGATCAAAATCCTTACTGTATTAAGCAGTAAAGTTTGGCTTAAAGGTTAACATGCAGGTAGAATATTTTACAAAATTAGCACAATATTCTGTGTTCCCTTATTCTTAGTCCAGTGATTTTATAGTTTTATTGGCTCCTGCTGTTTTTCCTTTTGATCCTAAGGCTTTTTTTCAAATGAGATCTTTAAAATGCCAGGTAGCTTTGAAGCAATCAGCCAACATGGTTTTAATAGCCATGTGTTTGTTCCGCTCCACACTCTAGCCAAATACGCAAATTTAATTCAACAATCCATTGAAGGAGACTTTTCAGCTTTTAGAGGTGTGAGGTATATCACATGATAAAAGCAATCTGTAAGGTAAAGTATTCTGATGGTAGATACAGGATGGAGAGGGAGGGAAAAGGCTGGTGGGAAATTTTTGCAGTAATCCAGCAGGAAGCACTGTACTTTTGGGCTAGGATGGTGAGTGAGAGAAAGGAGTAGAAGGAGAAAAGCTGAGAGACAATTGAAAAGATTGCAGGAATTGTTGATGGGTCAGAAATAAAGATTAAGGGCTAGAAAGAAACAATGATTCATGTTTGGGAAGAATTAATTTACTGCTATATTCTCTTTTTACCTACTTTCTACCTAAATTACTTCTTGTCCCCACCTTTCTTGAAATTATTTGCTTTTCCTTTAAGATCTGTTATTTTCCTCCTGTAAAAATTAACTGACATTCCCTTTCAGTTGTCTGAAGTGCATACTATCAGATTGTATTTTTTAGTAATACTGAGAACTCAAAATTCTAATATCTAGGATTTTTGTACAGTTTTTCATCCCTTGTAATTTGTAGTGTATTATTATACACTTGGAAATTAAGATGTTATCTTTAGTCAGAGTATTTAGGAAGAAAATATAGTGCAATACAAATTTAAAAATTCTAAATAGCTGTCCAAAAATCCATTCCTAAAAAATTATCTTTGACTTTTTTTTTTCAGAGATAATGTTTAATACTTCCTCATTTATCTCATTGTGCTCTGACCAAGAATTCTCCTATCTGGACAGTTTTCAGGGTTTGGAGGTGTAGTAAAGCTTGTGCAAAGGATGTGCAAATGATACTAGGCTGCCTAAATGAGTAATTAGATAAGTCCACAACTCTATATCTTGAAGAGTCACAAGGGACTGAAAGAAAAGCTTAAGGCCTGTGAGCCTTTTTACAATATTTATATTAACCTAAGACTGCTCAGTCTGTCTGTCTATCCAGCCATCCAATAAGTTGTGGGTTTACAGAAAAATCATGCAGAAAATACAGAGTTCCTATATACCACCCGCACCCCCATTACTAACTGTTCCAATTTTAAACCTCTTGCTGAATGTGGTGTTGTGCGTTTTCAGACATGTGCTTCTGACACAAGGTCTTACAGTATTTAAAAGTGCACATTATCTTTGTTTGTTCATACATCATACATGCCCACACTCATTATAAGCCTCCAGTTTATTCTACTGTTGCCAAGAACATCCGCACATTGAGCTCTATGATCCTTTTCTTCTCGTAAAAGTTGATTTGAACTCATTGAGCTTATGAAAATAGTTCATTAGAACTTGAAATGTAGTTATAAGAGGCTAGGATTTCAAATTCTTTTTTGATGCCTTTTATAAGGAATAATGCTCCTTTTGTGCCTCTCAATTATTTTGGTTAATTATAAATAAGAATGTTAAATGGGCTCAATTTTTTTGTTGGACTTACTAGAAAGTGAATAGTTTCAGACTCTTTAAAATTATACATAGAGAGCCATTGATTATTTTTGAGCAGAGAAGGAAAATGTAAGATTTATCAGATGGTGTTATACTGAATAGATTTGTGTGAAGAGAGAGGAGGTGGGAAGTCCCGCTAGAAAGCTCTGAGAGCAGTGTTGGTGAGACGCAGTGAGGGATTGTAAAGGGTGGCAGGGGTGAGAATATACAGATGTTTGATTAATATAAAAATTGAGGCAAGTACAAAAGTCTTCTAACTTGTGGGAAAAAAAGTGAACAAAACAATAAATACTTGGAATAGATTCTGGAGAAGGTTTTATGATCGTTGCACACTATTGATAAGGTAAAAAAGGCATATCTCACATTGAACCTTATTACTATCATAACTTTACCTTCCTTCAATATCATATGACCCACTCAGATAAAAAGCCAGAGAAGGGGGAGAAATTTTTTACCCTCTTTTCTTACGCCCCTATGAGAATTCCCCCATCTAAAATGATGAGAGCAACAAAAACAAACAAAAAACAAATGTTAGGGTTCTCTTTTGCTTACTTTAATAACTACCACTGCTCAACATTCTTTTATTTGCTTTTTCTTCAATCAGTAGAAAACCCTTAACTAGCTTATGATTTGCGGCTCTACTGCTTGATTTTGACTTTCTCTTCACTATGCTTCTAAGGCTGGTGACCTTTCTTAGACTATCAGCTCCTTAAAAGGAAAGACTTTGCCTCATCCTTGCATTCTCAGGACCAAACTCTGCCTGACTCATAACCTGCTCAGTAAATGTTTGTAAAATGAACCACTGTTAACAAAGCTATGAGCAACTTTCAGATGTTTTAATTAACTGATTAAAATCTACATGATTTAAAATAGCAACTATAAAGGTTTTATGTATCTTTGAGTTTACTGGTAGCAAAAAATTTCGAAAATTTTCTATTTTCCCTTGAGTATTAAGTAGGTTTTTGAGAACCAGAAATGGATTGGCTTTTATAATGGGAAATTTATTAGGGTAAAAGCTTTTGATCCCAAGGCTGTGTAAATGTCCAAATCAAGGCATCATCAGAGATGTTTCTCACCAAAGGTCGGCCGCTGGCCACATTCTGAGTCCTGCCACGTGGCAGGGCAAGATGAGGGCTCTCTGTCGGGGTCTCTGCTCCTCCCTCCTCTCCCCAGGCCCCCTCTCTTCAGGGATTTTCTCAACCTCTCTCTCTGCTGTAGCTGATCCTGGAAACGTCTTTCACGTGGCAGGGTAAAGTGGCAGCTGTTTTTCTTTCTGAGTGTTTCTGCTTCCAGTTCTCAGTTTATATAATACCTCAGCAAGACCGCAGAGACCCACCCTGGGTCATGCCTCACTGACTTAGTCATTTTCCTTGATATCCCTTTATATTTCCCAGGATATTGTAACACTAATTTGCCAACAGCTTCACCTGCTTTATCTATTCCCTTTTTTGATTCTTGTAAGTTGCCTCAAAGTACATTTCTACATACTCAGATTTTGAAGAAGGGGAACTCCTGATTAAGAAGTCTTTTTAGATTTAATATAGTATACCACCATCTCTAGTTGCTGTGAATTCCTAATGTCAGAAAATTAGGAATGCTATTATTTCTAATTCCTGCATTTGCCTTTGATGATAAATATAAATTACATATATAGTCTAAATGTATAGGAGAGGAATAAAAAAACACATGAGTATTGTGTGCTCATATTGTTTATTTATTTATTATTTATTTTTTATTGTGGGTAAAAATCAAAATTTTCACAATACAAACCAATATTTGTAAAATGATATATAAATATGTATGCATATATGTGCATTTGCTTACATAAATGTTATTTTTATATATATATATATATTTTAAAAGGTGCTTAGATTACCTAAATATTACACAGAAATTACAGGGACTCCCATGTTCCCCACCTCCCACACCTCCCACAACATCCCACACAAACATCCCTCATCAGTGGGGCATATCACCTACAATGGATATATACATCCTGGGGCTTTGCCACCAAGCATAGACCACAGTCCACATCACAGACCACACTCTCTCCCACACAGTTCTGCATGGTATATGCTGATGTAAAATGGCCTATATCTGTCACCACAACGCCACTCAGGACAACCCCCAAGTCCTGAAAAAGCCCCCGCATTACAACTGCCCCTCCCCTCCCCGCCCCGAAAGCGTCCAGTGGCCACTGGTTCCACCTCAGTGTTACAATTTCCTCCTTTGCTTGAATCACAACATGTCTACAACAGAACACCATTAAGTCCACTCCAGTCCATAGCCCTTCCCCCAACCCCGAGGTGACTGGGATGGTGATGTCCACTTCACCTCCAAGTGAGAGTGGGCCCATAACCCATGGATACGATGGATGGGACCATCCCGCCTGCAGCTGCCGGCTCTCTCCATTCCCCGGGATGGCCACCGTCCAGCTTCGTCTCCTCGCCAGGTGACCTGGGCGAGTCCACTGAGTCGTAGAGTAGAATTTGCAGCTCCACCGAGATTCCAGGCACAGCTGGCACATAGGTAGGCCAGAGGCTCCAGTCTCTGGAGGTATACCTACAAACTCCAGCATCACACACAGGTCCGAATAGAAGGGACCGATGGACCATGTGCAGGGAGGACTCATTTGAGTCCAACTCTGTCACTCTCAGGAGCACCAATTCCAAAGTAGAACCCATTGACAAGGCACCAATCTCCGGGGCCATCCCCTCCTATATAGGACCTGGATGTCTCCAGAGCCCTCAGGAGCCCCCCTGTGTGGGGTGATATCCACCCTGGTGTTCCATGAGATCCTACTGAGGTGTGTTCAAGCATTACCTCTGGGATGACCTCCTGACTCTCTTTGAAGTCCCCCAGCCACATGAACTCACCTGTCTTTACCTTTTTCCCCTTTCATTCAGGTCCTTCTCCGGTCGTGTTGCCAGCTGGCACTTGGTATTAATCCCTTGTTGCCAGGGAGGCCATCCCCGGGAGTCATGTCCCACGTCGGGGGGAAGGCAATGCACTCATAACCCGAGTCTGGCCCAGAGAGAGGCCACACCCGAGCAACAAGGAGGCTCCCAGGCGGCAACCCCCAGGCACACCACAACAGCAGGCCAAGCCCCAATCACAAGAGCAAAGACTCATAAGGCCAGTCATCAATAACAAGAACCCCCCAGTGGGCCATCCTCTTTTGCCAGACACTGCCCCTACACTCAGGGGACCGCTGCTGCTCCCCCGGAGAACACAGCAGAGCCCTCCAGGCTGGGAACTCAGACTCCCTCATCTATTGAGTGACTGTCCACCCACCGTGACCATGCCCCATCCCTTGATCATTTGAACATTCCTATATATCCTTCATGCATATTCGGATGAACCCACTCCCATGAATCCCCCATCCCAGACACCCCCCACCAATGATCTTCTGCATTCCCCATTGTAACCCCTCTGTGATCCAAACCCTCCCTGAAGGTGAAGCCCATACAATAACCAAACACAATTAATAGGAAAATAAAACAACAATTACAAGCCCAAATGCAAGAGACAAAACACAAGGAAACTCAGAAAAAAAAAAAAACTAAAAATAAAATATAATTAGTGGATTGGGACATTCAAAAACATGGGAAAAAACAAAAAAAAATCCTTTTTTAAAAAAATTATTCTTTTTTCCTTATATCACTGCACTGTCGGATGTCCAGTGTACCGTGACACCCTCCCCTCTCATTCCCCACTGTCTCCCAAACTTTCACTTTATTTTCAAAGAAGTTTTAGGTCACAGCAAAGCCACAAACGGAACACTAGAGACTCCCACACACCCAACCTCCCTTCCCCCTCCCCACCCCATATCAAAACCCCCCCCCCTTTTTTTTATGGATGTTAGCCTTGTTATAATTGTTATACAGATAGTGAAACACAGCAACCAAACACTGTCAATGGCCTACAGTATAGTTTACAACTTAGATGGTACAGTTTAATAATTTTTTATGATATTTACCATGTCCTGCGTCCACCACTGCAAGGTAATGAAAAACACCTCCCATGATCACCAAATACCCCATTTGATCTTTTCTGTTCCTTTCTCCCCATCCCCCTGGGACATATGACACTCCCCTGTCTTGACTCATGGAATGACAAGATTCATAGTTACATGCCCTAGGTATTCTAACCTGCCCTTCCTAATCTACCCACCTGTCAACCCTGCACCTCCAAACCCAGTAATATCACTACCCATCTGTCCTATCCTTCAATATGCAACTAAACTCTATCACTTACCATAGATTATGTCCATATGGGTGGTGGCTCACAACCTACTCTTCTCTTTTTCTCCCTTGTTAACCTACCTTTCAGACAGTGGTTCTCAGAGACAGCTCACTTTCCTCAATTCAAATCAGTGAGGTCATATACTGTTCATCCTTCAATGCCTGGCTTGCTTCACTCAACATAAGGTCTTCAAGATTCATCCACGTTATTCTATGTGTTAGTACTTTATTCCTTCTTACAGCTGAGTAATATTCCATTGTATGTATATACCACATTTTACTTATGCATTCATCTGTTGATGGGTACCGGGGCTGATTCCAACTTTTGGCAATGGTGAACAATGCCGTTATGAACATTGGTGTGCATGTATCTGTTCATGTCTTTGCTTTCAATTCTTCTGGGTATATACCCAGCAGTGGAATCACTGGATCATACGGAAGATCTATTGTTAGTTTTCTGAGGAACCGCCAAACTGTCCTCCACAGTGGCTGGACCATTCCACAATCCCACCAGCAGTGGATGAGGGTTCCTATTCCTCCACATCCTCTCCAACACTTAGAGTCTGCTGTTTTTTTAATAGCTGCCATTCTGATGGGTGTAAGATGGTATCTCATTGTAGTTTTGATTCGCATTTCCCTGATAGCAAGCGATGTCGAGCATTTTTTCATGTGCTTTTTAG
>JAQZBX010062379.1:0-16903 GCA_029593785.1 Cabassous unicinctus
TTAAAAAAAAAAAAAAAAAAGTTATTTAGTTATAGAAAAAAATTTAATTTGATGATATGTGAAATTTCTTTATCCCTCTTTTAAATTGCATTTATTTTTATAAGCATAACTACTATTCTGGGAGCAATTTAAAAAATTTTGTGTTTTAAACTCCTTTTGTGTTAAACATAGTATTGCTCAGAATTACTTTCCTTTTTATAATTCCTTACCATATATCATTACGGATCATAGGGTTAACCAATTAAAAAACCATGAAACTAATTAGAAAGTATGAGAAGACAATCTTTTCTGTACAGCATTACTTACATCGAATTGTGCCAGGACTGTTCCAGTGGTCAGCCCTTTGGCTAGCTGGACCATCGACTCCCGCAGGGAATGGTCATCCTGATGGACATGATCTACTGGGGCTTTCTCAGGAATGTACTGGAAGTCTGGCTCATTTTCTAGCTTTTCTTCCACTACATCATATACAGCTAAAAACCAAAAAGATAAAACAAAGCGAAACAAAAAAACACCATATGGAAATATTGAGTTGATGATGTGAATTTACCAGGTTATGTCTGGAAAAATTATCACTTTCAGAAGAATAATACCAGATTTGAATCTGGTGCCATTGTGTAGAGATAAGGACAGAAATTGGTTGTGGAGTTCAAGGGCTTTGCTGTACCTTAGGGGAAAAGAAGGGTTCTTGGCCTTATGGCTGGAAACGTAGATAACTTGAAGAGACATTAAAAAATGAGAAGCTGCTAAGAAGTAGCTCTCAACAGACTCACCCTTAACATCTGTAGGATCTATGGCAAGGGTACAAATAAAGGCCCATATACCATGTCTAAATATGAAAAGTTACAAATAAACTGAACAGAGAACAAAACAAAATTTGTTCTATCCTTTTTCCTTGACAAATGTATCTTTTTATTAAAGATTTATTTATTTATTTATTTATCCCCCCCTTGCTGCTTGTGCTTGCTGTGTCCATTCGCTGTGTGTTTTCTCCGTGTCTGCTTATCTCCCTCTTGCTGTGAGGTCCCTCTGCATCAGCCCACCGCGCTGCACAGGCTGGCCTGCCCTCACAAGGAGGCCCCGGGAAGCGAACCCGGGGCCTCACACATGGTAAACGGGGGCTCTATTGATTGAGCCACACCCGCTTCCATTGACAAATGTATCTTGAAAACATTCCAGTAGGCCAGATTTTAAATTAGAATTCTAGGGCAGAATTCATAGCCATGGTGGTGAAAGGAAGAGTCAGCCTATACTCTGGCCTGTAGCCCATCTACCTCCTTTTCCCACCCTCAGCTTCATTCTTTAACAAGGGGGCCTATAAATATATGTATGAACCTCCCAGCCCATGTGTAAGCTCTGAATACACCCATCTGCAAATTGCTACCTCTTAGCCACCCCTTGGACTTAAGGGGTATATATACCAAGTGGTCCACTTTTAGGAAAATGGACCTGGGAAAAAGGCCCATGCAGGCCCAGGAAGGAGCTCAGAACTATGTGGGCAGAGAACTGAAAGTTGAAAGAAATGGCCTAGAAAGGGAGGGGAGGTCACAAGTAATAGGTGAGCATGCCCCCTTGGTCATATAAACTCGTGACTCCATGGAAGGGCACAGCTAGAAAAAAGCCAGAGCAGGTCCCCTCTTGCTCTTGCCTAAGGGCTCTGGTTCCTGCTTAGGATATATAGGCACCCTCCCTTCCACCTTTTTTTTCTAATGAGAGAAGTTGTAAGTTTACAGAAAAATCATGTAGAAAGTACAGCATTCCTACATTCCACTTCCCCTAGTTTTCCCTATTATTAACATTCTGCATTAAAGTAGTAACTTTGCTATAATTGATGAAGCAATATTATAATTATACTATTAATTATAGTCCATGATTTACATTAAGGGTCACCGTTTGTTTTGTATAGTTCTATGGGTTTTTAACATTTTTATTCTGATAACATATAAATTTCCCTTTTTAAATGCATTCAAATATACAATTCAGAGGTGTTAATTACATTTACAATGTTGTGCTACTATTGTCTACACTATTTATTAACAAAATACATGCACTATTGAGAAGAATAAATTTCTGAAATGAAGAATGAATAGACAAAAAAGGTTTTGCTTAAGAAGAAATAACAATTAAAGGAGGGAAGTTAGAAAAAAATTTTGATTATATGTCTTTTAAAATAAAAATGGACATGACAGACCACCCCCCACCACCATTGAACATGAATATAGGTCCTGGTCTGGATTTTTACTATAAAACAATTATTAGAAAGATCTTTTGTAAGAAGGTCTCAGGTGGGTTCTTTCCCTAATTTAAAGTGTAAATCAGGCAATTTGGAATAGTAAAAGGCCATGCCTTTTGTCATCCAATGAACCTTTGTTGATATTCTGGCTTTGTAGTAGTAATGAATCTGCACAGGTAACTAGATGTCTTGGTGCATAAATTACTTCATTTCTAAAATGGGAATAATTCATTTATCTCATTGCATATTTGTGAGAATTAAATGAGAATATACAAAAGGACCTAGGGATATGGAAAGCATTTAATAACAATTAACTATTATTATTATTTGTAAGTTCTACAGAATCTATTAAGAAAACACAGAACAAAATTGAGAAAAAATAAATCTTGGTATAACATTTACATTTCTTCTTCTTATTATTAAAGTGACAGAGAATGCCTAATTATGAATCACCTAAGTGTTCTGTTGAAATCCTTTTAATCTTTTTAGAAAGTCAATTCTAGACAATGAATGGAGAAAAATACAAAGTAGAAAAGATGAAAAAAAAAGAAAATTCCTGTTTGTACCTCTGAGGCAAAAAGAGGGTTATAATTTATATAAAAAAGGAATTTTCTTGCAAAATTCTGTAGGGTTGGGGGTTTTGGGGGAGACAGTCTAATTAAATTTTATTCCTCTATGGTATATATATTCAACATGGCATTAACCAATAACTGATCTTGTAGCTAAAACTATGATTAACAGTAAACTGTTCAGAGCAAAACTGGAAGAATATGCCTAATCTGGAATACAGGAGTATACAGACAATATGTGAGTGTTGATGGAACCTGAAACCATGCCATGTGAACACTGGCTGAAGGATCTGGATTAAGGTGGAGAAAGGGGAGGTTTTCTGGTAACTTTAGGTAGCTATTGTAAAAAAACTGAAGGAAGAGGATTAAATTTTTTTTTTTTTTAATTGACTTTACTTTTTCTTTTTGGTGTACAGTTCTTATGAGGCCCCCCCTCCCCCCTTGCTTTGCTGTCTGTGTCCATCCACTGGATGATCTTCTGTGTCTGTTTCTTGCCTTCTCTTTACATTTTTCTCCTTCAGGCTTCACCGGGATTCAATCCTAGGGACATCTGATGTGGGAGAGAGGCACCTTGTCACTTGCGCCACCTCAGTTTCTGGTTTCTGGTGCGTCTCGCCTTGACTCTCCACTGTCTCTCTTTTGTTACATCATAATCTTGCTGCAGGGCTTTTTTTTCCAGGAGGTCCTGGGGATGGAACTCAGGTCCTCCCATATGGTAGACGGATGCCCAAGCATTTGAGCCACATCCACTTTCCTAAACTTTTTCTGCACAATGCAGAGTGATAGAATTACAAACAATGGGACTGAAGGAAGATGGAGTTTTGGTTCAAGCTATCCAAAGGTAGAATAAGTGCTTCAGGAGCCCCTGAGTACTCCCCACAGGTAGGAGGCTCCAGAGCTGTAGAGGAGACTCAAGCATTCTCAAAGGAGCTAAACCTTACAGCGTATAAAGTCTCTCCAAACTGGGGACTCAGTGATTATGAATTAAGTCAGCTGTCCAGAACAGGAGAAGACACAGTTAGCAAAGTGGACATTATTTATTGAAATTCAGACTAGATTTAAAAAAAAAACAAACGTTTTAACTGCAGCTTGTTATGGAGTTTTCTTAAAGTGGAACAGAGTTCAAAAGGAACTCATTCATTCAACAAGTATTTACTGAGCATCCACTACTACTACTCCAACAACCAGGGGATGAGGGGGGCTATTTAGCTATAATAGCCAGGAGAGAAGGCCTTTCTGAGCATGACATTTGAGCAGAAACCTGAATGAAGTGAGGGCATGAGTCATACAAAAATCAAGACGAAGGGTGTTCTAAGCAGAGGGAACAGCAATTACAAAGACTCTAAAGTAGAAGAGCTGGGAATATTTGAGAAACAGTAAGAAAGCCAATGTGGCTAGAGGAGATCAAGCAGAGGTTTAGTGGGAGGCTAAGAATCTGGATTTATTCCAACTGTGAATGGAAGCCACTGTTTTTTTTTTTTTTTAATTAAATTAAATTTTATTTAATTTATTTCACTGCCCAACCCCCGCCCCCGCCACCATTGTCTGCTCTCTGTGTTCATTTTGCTATGTATTCTTCTGCGCCTGCTTGTCTTCTCTTTAGGTGGCACCAGGAACCGATCTTGGGACCTTCCAGAGTGAGAGAGAGGCACTCAATCTCTTGCGCCACCTCAGCTCCCTGGTCTGCTGCTTCTCTTACTGTCTCTCTGTGTCTCTCTTTTTTTTTTTGTTGCGTCATCTTGCTGCGGCAGCTCTCTGCGTGGGCCAGCACTCTGCGTGGGCCGGCTCTCCACTTGGAAGCCACTGTGTTTTGAGCAGGAGACTGACACGATATGACTAATGTTTTAAGAAGCCCACTCTTGCAACTGCGTCCCATAATGAATACTAATGAATTATTAAAGCTGTCTAGTGCTTCCTAAGAGTACTTACCATTAGGTCGAACTAGAAGCACGAGTTCCCCACAATGTCTCTCACAGCTCGCTTTAATAAATATGACAACCTGATCGTGAGTATGCTCTGCAATGTCCCGACCATTGATCAGTACAACTTGGTCCCCTTCATTCAGTCGAGGGACGCAGAGGTCAGCCTGCAAATTTAATGCAGATACAGCTTCAACTTTGCCTGTGGCTTTCTGAAGTAAATAATTTATTTTTATTGACTCTACAGCAGGAGAACTAAAACTACATATTGAAATTCATCTATACATTCATTCATCTATTTAAAAAAAAAGTAGAAATCTAGTTCTCCTTTGAGGACACCAATTTTTTTCTTCATTTCAACAACTTCTTTCCTGAAGACTTACTATATACTTAGATATTAGGGACACAGATAAGATTAATTTTAAGGTGCACACACAGAGGCAGTCTGTGCTTTGCAATGTCCAGATATGTACAAATTGCAGTTACCATGATATATTAACTGTGAAAAATTACATGAAATACAAATTTTGCTGCTAGCTCTTTAGTCCACAAATCACTACGTAAATAGACACACATCATGATCAGTGACCAATCACGTTTGGTGATTTGCCACACTACACCTGTTAGTCAGTCTGTGCACAGACAGCAAAGCATGTAATTGTGTTGCCTCTATCTCCCAGTGATAAACCCATGTAAAAATGGATATTCTAAAAGGGGAACTGGCCAAAAAAGATGAAACTGCAGCACAGGAAAAAAGTGACAATGCTGGAAGTGAAATTCTTATTGAATGTAGATGGAGCTAGTGAAGAATTTAGTGAAGGTGAACTTATTGACACAAATGAGCAAAGCTGTTGAGATGAAAGGATGAAGATGTCCTAGAGGAAGTGAAACTGGTAAAAAAACTTTTCATTAAAGGAACTTGTAGAAATATTTCACAGCACTGAAAGTACAAATGACAAAATGTTGGAAGCCGATCCAAACTTAGAAAGGAATACTACAGTTGACCAAGGCAAGAAAAGATGCGCACTCGTATTATAAATTATACAATGAGAAGGAGACAGGCATTATTCAAGCACTGCTGAAAAGTTTTTCACACACACAAAAAATTAGATCTGAATGTTCCTAATATTTTGACTTAGAGTACACTAAATCAGTATTAGCTTTTAGTTTTTTCATTTCCCAATATATTTTTTAACAGACAAGAAGACAGCTTTTTAATGCGTTGACAAAAAAATTAAAGGCCACAGGAACAATCATAATTTTTCCCACTGATTATTAAGAGTCATTTTGCAGAGTTGCCGTGTGCATGGTCATTTTTATAGTCCTGCAACCCTGTGCAAAATGAGGACCATCTGTGCATTTTTAAAAAACAAACAAACAAGTAATTAGGGTAAAGATACAAAAGAAATAACAGAAATATGGGCAGCATGCTCTGGGAACACAGCAATGAGAACAATTATGGGCAAATATGGGCATCAAGCTGAAGGCCAGATAAGAAGGAAGTGATGGGGCTGGACCTTACAAAAAATGGAACCTTCTGTGGCAAAGGTATGAAGCAATGAAAGCACAACTGTTCCAATTCATTATAAACACAAAGTCAAATAAACTCCAACACGGTACTGCCGTTAGTGGGAAAAGCACTGTTCTAGGAGACAAGTTCTTCCTTTGCTGCTTATGAACTATGAGATCTGAGACATCTGAAATTCTGAAAATGAAGCAGATAGCACCCTGATTATTTCATAGACTTTTGTGGAGATGAAATCAGATAGATTTGAATTAGATTAATTCAAAGCTTTAAATTCTGAAAAATTCAAATTTAAGGTTATAATCATTCTCTCTAGTTGCTTCTTTTTCTACTTCTGTAGTGAGGCAGATGACATTCATATAATATTTCTGTGCATGAGCACTTTTGTGCATCAACTGGTTCCTAAGTTTTTGTAAATGTCTTTGAGATACCTGAGATGTGATAAAGTGTGAGTAATTAATGATACTGGAAGAAATATAATGGATGGTAGCAGGAAAAGCTATCTTCTCATCTTACTTTGTGGATAGTGTAGTTGGTGGAAAAGAGAAGACCTGTAAGTTAGGGGGATAGTTATGAATCTCTCTTACTGCACCTTGCATAAATCTACTGATGTCTTTACTTAAGGGTGAGTTCATCTCTTTACTTCTAATAGAAATTTAGGTTAATAAGGCATTCCATTAACAATATGCTATAATATGGAGAGATTTTTTTTTTTTTTTTAACCCATTATCATTGATGGGAACTCTCTCACACTTAACCGGTTTTTTTTGTCAGGTATGTTATAATTTTATTTGCATTCATTCTGATCCGGAAAGTCAAGGTAAACTGCATATTAAAACAAATTTTGATGGAGCAACAGCAATTGGCTCAAAGATTAAAAGATAGGAAGGAAAATATGACTTTAACTGAGAATTACTTTATCCATTTCAGAAGGCGCCCAACATAAAATGACCTTAAAAATATCTGAAAGCCTGTCCCTTTCATTTTCCCCCAATCACTCAAAACATAGTTTCCGATTTGATGACTTGGTGGCCTCTAAATTAATAAAAATAATATAAAAATGATAAATTCCAATTGTTTCAATTTGTTCTAAATTCAGACAGTATCTTTGGAATATAGTTCTACCTGACAGAAAGGAAAAAAAATTTACCAATAATTTGTATAGCATAAAAAGAAAATTTAGAGTCAAAGAATTCTGTATGAAAATGAACCTTTCTATAGAATGTTCCCTAAACCTCCCTGACTTGATGAAAACTACCTACATTAACTGTTCATTCATTGGCTATCACAACTTGTATACAAATAAAGATTTATGATCTTTTCTAATTATAAGAGCAATACATGCTCACTGTCATGATTCAGACAATTAAAAAAAGAAATATAGAAGAAAGTGAATAATACCAGTAATTCAACTAACCAGATGAAACTCTATACATTTTTAGCACATGTTTCATCTTTTTTATTTTCAGGGGAAAGTACACACGCAAGCCCCCACTAACACAAATTGTGCAGTTGAGTTTCCCTCATTTGGGAAACAATTAATCTGTTCAAAGGCGGTGGCTGAGCTGGATATAAATCTGGGAGTTATTAATAATCATATCATACCACATGGTCTGAGGAGTAGAACAGGGGTAGCTAAAGAATTTCTATTTAGTAGAGATTTAGGAGTTACAATTCAGTTTGAAGGTAGAGTGTGTGTGTGGTAGTAGTTGTGGTGGTATTACAGGAATTGGTTTGAAGCTGTTACTAAGTATACTGTTTTATTTAGACTGTTTACTTGGAGTGGCTTGAGAGATGAGGCAGATGCAGTGTACAAACTGGTGTGCACTGAGAGAGAACAATGCAACAATCACATAAAAAGAGATAAAAAATAGAAAGCCCTAATGACTTTTAAAGTTCCTTTTATAGGTCTGGATGTATTCCTGCCTTGAGTTTTATGAGACAAGGCTACAGCTATATGATAAATTTGTTTATGCTTAAGGCAGGGGTATTCGTGAGTACCTTGTTATTTGCAACCAACAAAGTGCTTAAAAACCAGAACCAAAATCACATATCCCGACATCCCCGATCAATCTCAACTACTGCAAAGCACCAAAAAAAGGATAGCTAGCCTCTTTCTCTTGTGCTGCTGGTTGATACCTTTTCTAAAACAGAGAGACAAATGCTAAAGGGTACTGATTTAAAAATTAAACAGAGTAGTTAACATAAATGGGAATTTGAAAGCAGTATTTGCTACATATAAACAGCAATAAAGATAATCCACCCACAATTAATCAAAAATTGTCCTTAAGATAAGCAGAAAGTTCTTAATTGTTGAGGCTGAATATTGGGTTAATGTTTTTTTCTACATTTGTTTAAAATGTTCACAATAAGTTTAAAAATTATTCTTCTAGGAGAGAAAAAAACAAGGCATCATTTCCATTAAATTTTTGAAACAAAAAGCAGGCAAAAACAACATAGGTAAACTATTTTAAGTAAAAAAAATAAACAAGCAAACAAAAAACACATATCTTTGTCTACATTTTACATTTTGTTGTTTAAGGGGGTTATTTTGATAAAATTTGTTAACACTATAAGCACTGAAAGTAATAAATAGCTTCTTTGTAAAAACATGAATTTTAAAAACTCTTATAAACAGGGAAAAAGTAACTTCTCAGCAACTGAAGAGATTCAGCCAACAACATTTTATACTTGATAAATTAAAACAAAAATGATTAAATTTCTTCCTTTATTTAAACAAATGAAAATGATAAAAACAAGTATATATTCTTGAAAACAGGATTTATTGCAAGATTTAGATAACTCACAGGTGTTCCTGGTGCTACTCGGGACACAATCACAGGCATCTTCTGATCATATCCTCCCTTAAAAAGAGCAAGTTGACTATTAAGTCAAATATAACCAATTAAGAATGTCTTAATTTAAAAACTGAGTATAATATAAATTATGGATTACCTTTACATTGAATCCAAACCTTCCATTTTCATCAGGTTTCATTTTAATTAGAACAAGATTATCATGGGGAATACCACCATTAGGCTTAAAAAGACAAAAATAAATCACTTGTTATTTTCTTCATTTATAATCTTTCCTTCAAATATGCATGAGGAGGGCAGCGGGTGTGGCTCAATCGATAGAGCTCCCGTTTACCATATGAGAGGCCCCAGGTTCGCTTCCCGGGGCCTCCTTGTGAGGGCAGGCTGGCCCGCGCGGCGTGGTGGGCTGATGCAGCAAGACCTCACAGCAAGGGGGAGATAAGCAGACACAGAAAAAACACAGCAAATGGACACAGCAAACACAAGCAGCAAGGGGGGCATAAATAAATAAATAAATAAATCTTAAAAAATATATATATATACATGCATGAGGATGCTTTTTTATGTTGTTATTACCTGTGTTAGGTAAGGAATCATAATTCTAATAAAAGGGTTAGCTCAGGGAAGTAAATTTCTTTGAAGAAAAACTTGCAGTTAACCCCAGTTAGATATATTCTCTCATGCCTTCTTGCCACTGCATGTGTTAGAATATAAATTCCAGGAAGAAAAAGGGCCATGTCTGTCTTTATTAATTGCTATATCCCTTGAACCTGGCTCAAAGCTTAGTATATAACGAGTGCTCCTAAGTGTTACAATTCATGTTTCTCCTTCTGTTTGGTATGTGTGTTTTGTGTTTTTTTAATTTTTGAGATATTATTCACATATTCATTCAACCAATTAATGTTTCCAATTCAATGGTTTTTATGATAGTCACAGAATTGTACAATTATAATTTTAGAACATTTTCATCACCCCCAAAAGAAACCCTGTACCTATTAGTAGTCACTCCCATTTCCCCCTATTTACCCAGTTCAAGTCAACCAGTAACTTACTTTCTGTCTTTTTGGATTTTGACTATTCTGGATATTTCATATAAATGGAATCATATAACATACGGTCTTTTGTGACTGGTTTCTTTTACCTGGCATGCTTTATACCTTGAGGTATCTGGCTAATTCTTAGTCATCCTTCAAGATGCAGGTCAAAGATGATCTCTTCTGGGAAGTCTTCCCTCATTCTCAATACTGAATTAGTTACTCCTACATACTATGTGAATGCCCTATAATTACTTCTAATGCTAGAACTTATATTACCTCCAAAGTTGTCCCCCTACTTGCTCTAGATCCTACTACCTCTCTTCCATGCTCAAGGACATTGCTACAGCAATTCTTTACTCTCCTGCATTGTCAATTTTCCCCACTCACCAGGGAAATATAGTTATTTCTCCCATTAGAAAAAAAAAAAAAACTCTCTCTAGAGTCCACTTCCCCATTCAGCTACTGCCCCATGTCTCTCCTTCCTTTTGCTACCAAACTCCTGGAAAGAATTGTCTACATTTGCTGTCTCTATTTTCTCTAATACCATTCTCTTTTGAACTTACCTTAGTCATGTTCTCATCCCAAGCACTCCAACAAAACTAATAGGGTTCTAATTAAGGGCACTAATGATTTCCACATTGCTAAACCCAGTGTTCATTTCTCAGTTCTCATCTTCCTTGTTTACCAGTAGCATTTGACAAGGTTGATCATGTTCTCTATGACTTTTTTTTTTTTTAAACAGTGTCCAGTTGCTTAGTTTTCTTTCTCCCTTTCTGTCTGAATCTTTTTGGTCTCCTTTGCTGGTTTCTTTCTCTTTCCTCATGTTTATAATTTGGGGGACCAAAGGTTCTGTTCCAGAACCTCTTATTTGGATATCTATAGTTTCTTGATGCTTTCTTCCCATGTCAGGCTTTTAACCACTATTTACATGCCATAAACTCCTAGTATAACTCCAGCTAAGATCTTGCCCTTCAACTCCAGAATCATATACCTACTGTCTTCATCTCCAAATTGATTCCTAACAGGCTTCTCAAACTTACCATGTCCCAAACTGAGTTTCTGATATTCCACCCATACCTACTCCATATCTCAGGAAATGGCAACTTCTTCCTTCTAGATATTCAGGCCAAACCTTTGGAGTTATCTTTGATTATTGTCTTTCTCTATATAATCCATAAGCATATGTTAACTCTACTTTAAAAATATATCCAGAATATAGCCATTTCTCATTTCTTCAACTACCACCACCCTGGTTCAAATTACTACTGCTTGCTTGGAATACTGCAACACCTCACAACCAGTATCTCTGCTTCTGCCTTGCTTAACAGCTGGAGACATATTGTTAAAACTGAAGTGACATTATGTTCTTCTCTCTTCAGATATGCCAATTTGCTTCCTATCTCCCTCAGGGTTAGAAAACAAAATCCTTACACTAAAAGGGTCTTATGAACTGGTCCTCTCCTTTACCTGTCTCCTCATTCCTCCTTGCTTACCTTGCTCTAGTCACACTGACTCACTTGACCATGTCAGACACACACCTGTCTTTGTACCTACTATTCCTTCAGCTTATCTGCTCTTCCACTAGATATCTACATGGCTTATACCTAAGTTCATCCCTAGCTCACACTACCTAAAATAGCAACACTCTACTTCTGACATTCCCTAGCCCACTTTCTACTTAGAACTTATACACCTGTTATATATTTAAATTATTTACCTTGTTTACTGTTCTTTCTCCCTTATCCCCAGAATATAAGTTCCTTGAAGGCAGAGGGCTTGGTTTTCTATTTTAATCAGCTACATCCTAAAGTCTATAACAACAGATGGCACATGGCAGGTGCTCAGTAAGTGATTTTTTAATAAGTGCACAAACAAACTAGACCATAAATTATTTAATGGTAGGGATGACATCTTACTTGTCTTTTTATTCCCACTCTCCAACAAGGTACCTAGCATACAACAAAAACTCAAGAACTATGAATTAGTGAATGAATGCACAAACAAACGAGCTAGGATCCACAATTACCACACAGGCAGCATTAGAGTTGTCATTTATCTTTGGTAGGATTCTAATCTCTTTTGATGTGTCTGTGGTGGTAGAGCAATGAGTGTGGGAGAACAAAGTGGCTGTCTTTTGGGTTTCAAATTTAGACAACGTAGGAGAACTCTGGGATGAAAAATGAAAGGGCTTTGAGTGCAGAAGTCAACAGAAACTTCTGGGCACTACATGCTGCCAATACCTGCTATAGACTTCCTGCTCTCTGTATCTTAATCCCTGATGGCCCTTTAATTTTCTTTCCTGAAACATAACCATATTTCTCTCTGTCTTTATAATTCTACATGAACACAGTGTGTCCTTAAGCTTTATTTGATAAAACAATGAAAACTCACTAACCAGGGCATTCTAACAACTTACCATTTTGTTGTGATAAAAGCATGTTCTTTAAAAGAAAAGTATCAAGATAATTCATAATATACTTTTTAGAACAGAATGATCATATACTTCAAGAACCTGTGCTCAATTTCACAAAGTTGATGAAAATTATAAAATTTCTACTCTATGTGAATTACATAGTAAAGTAAATAGCATTTAATGGGTTATCAGTAGTTGTTCTGCCACAAGTACAAAAGAAATTTCATTTAGGATAAAAACAATTCAAAGCGATGTAAGACTACATGAAGAAGCTACTTACAGTAGATTTTTCAGGGGAAGATGGAACATCAAAAGTTTCATTAATATGGTTTTCTAGATCTTGTGAAGAGTGTGAACAATGATTTTGGTTCCAACTGCTTTTCTTAGATTGTTTGGGAGGTAAAGCTGGAGGCTGCCCATCCTCAGGGGTCTCCTGTGATCTAGATAAGAAAAAAAGGAAAGGCATATATTACCTGGAAGTTGTCTTATTGAATTATTTTAAAAGCTAAGGTCAAGTGAACTTGGTATTTCTAATGTACAGTAGGAAACAGACCTCAATTTGTGTTACTCTTTAATGAAAGTATTTTTAACTTTGAAGTTTAAGTAGTAAATCTAATTTCCTACTTGATCAAATGTGTAAATAATTCCTACCTATGTAAAAGTATACTTTAAAAGGTATTCCTATGAATACATATATACTAATCTACTATAACAATGTATATGTATTTTAAAAAGAGTTTTTTGTTTTTTAAGTCTTTAGTGGTCAGGGAATAAGAAAGCGAAATCAGAACTGAGAGTTAAGTCGTTTTCCAGGTAATACTCCTGGTACAGTCTAGAGAACTTACGTGGTTGGCTTAAACTATTTAGAAGTGAAACATGATTTATGAGAATAAAGAAGTGAATGATGGGACCAGGTTTAGAATCTGAGTAAGAGTGTTGAGATCATCACTGACGGATAAAACTTGATGAGAGACTGTCAAGAGTATATGATTTAAGATGAGGTAGCAAAAATCCAATAAACATTAGAGAATATAAGCCTCAATTTGTGGCAGCAGAAATTGATTTTTTTAAAAAAGAGCTAGGTATAATAAGAAGTTTCAAGATAGAAACTGTGGCTTTTAAGAACGCGTAAGGTATGTTTAATGATATTACTTGTGAATTTTCCATCAAGGCCAGAAGGGGGAACCATTGGTCCAACTTGTGCCTTAGAGAGCCAGCATCCTAGGAAGTTGTGGAGTTTAGCAAAAAGTAAAAGATTAGGCAAGGTGAAAATTGTTCTTGGTAAGAGCACTGACCATCACTGGTGTTACTATTTATCTCTGTGATGGCAGAAGGTCCTTTGGGGGAAATAAAAGAATTATTGTCTCATTCTCTAAAGACAGTTAAGAGACTTGATAGCTGCTGGAACAGACATGGCTGTGCTGTGGGACTCAGGCACAGAGCTCACCCAGTATCTAGTCCTTTTGTTGCCTGGCAGCAGATGCCTCACACCCAAGCTGTAAGAATTTGAGGAAGCAGAATTGTATTAGATTATATTACTGTTCAAATATTCTACACTCTTTCCTGGCTGACATCAGGCTTGGCTATGTGACTTGCTTTGGCCAGTGAAATGTGAATAGAAGTGATGTGTGTCTCCTTTGAAATGAAGCTTTAAGAATTAGCTCACGATTCATTATGCATCTCTTTTACCTTAGCCATGAAACTAGTCATGTCCCAAAAGGGGGGCTGCTGTCATTCTGGTTCCTGGAATGAAGATGACATGGAGCACAGCCACAGCTGACCTATGATGTACATGTACTGTAAGAAAGAAATAACCTTTGTTGCTGTAAGTCACTGTAATATGGGGTCATTTTGCTACCACTGCATAACATAGCCCAAAATAATTGATACAGAGATTACTGCCAGAGTGGCCCATGGACACATATGTTCTTCCTTGTTAGAGGACCTGTGAACTTATTTAGAGGCTCCATGCTAGATATCTAGGTGATCTGGAGAATGAAGCTAAAATTAGTGCTAAGGAAGTCAGCCAGGATTAATACTGAATGGTAAAATTCTATGGTCTTCCAGGTAGGTTTCTCCTAAAAGAGATATAATCCTTCTAAAAATTTAAAATCTGGCATAAAATATAGCCACTAAATAAGCAGTTAAGTAGTAATGCTCATTCTATCTACCTTTCTGCATTGAAGCAATTCAGGGCAAAAAATGCTCTAAATTCTGGTAAGTCTGTGTACTACAGTAGAAGATCCTTCAAGGTCTGCCTTAATGGCCAGGGATTAGTTTCCAAATGCAGAAATTTAAGATCCAACACATTCAAATTCTGCTGGTGCAAGGAAATGGTCCCTTGAGGTACAAAGTCCTAAACCGCAACCATAGCTTACAGCTAAGAGACTGGGATCAGGGCAGATAAAGATGGATATGTCTTGGCAATGCCTCATTGATATGAGACTTCTAAAAAGTCGTAGGTCAAAAGCCTCCAACACTTTACAAAACTAGAAGGCATTGTACTCCACATATATCAATCAACAGGTCTCACCCCTTACTTAGGGCTAAGTGTTAACGACTTAGGCAAGGTAAATAGAAATTCTTTTTCTGGTTTTGTATTTAGTTATCATAACCAGGAAGCACTTAACCTCAAAACTAAAGGCCTGTGGGGAAGGTTTAAAGTTGACATCAGATGGGAACGGAGAGCAATTTCCTTTAACCTTGGGCTAGTAAACAGTCTAAAGAAAGTGTCAAAAATAGCAGGGCAAACACAAACCTGACATGCAGAGGTGTAACAGTGGGAATGCTCAATTACAAGAAAGGGACAGCACCAACTTTTTGGGACATTCTGCTTAAACTGCTGACTGAAATTAGGGCCTGCTGGGCGTGATATCAAAATTTAAGTTCCATAGATGAATTTTTTTTTTTTTTAAGCTACCGGGGCTGGGGACTGAACCTGTGAGCTCGTATGTGGGAATTTGGAGCTCAACCACTGAGCCACATTGGCTCCCCTCCATTGAAGAATTTTTATTATGTGCTTCTGATTAGAAATCATTGTCCTAGAACAGTGGTTGCAAATTCATGGCTTGAGAGCCAATTTTGGCCAATATACATTTTATTTGGCCCATTCGTTGCTTTTGTAAATGTGAGTTAATTAGCCACATTAAAAATTTACATACAAATCTGGATTTCCAGAATGAAAAGTCTGAAAGCTCTGGAAACAATGGGGCCTGCATTACCAGTGTCAATCACTGGACAATGTCAAGCCTAGCTCCTGCTATTAGATGGTCATTGCACTCTAGCCCACATAAATCCATACCCAATGTTACTTGCTAAACTCTAAGGGGTATTTGTCATGTTATCTTTTCTTTAAACATTCAATACAGGCAGGAAGATGCAAACAGGAAGACCATCCAAGTTTTAAAGAAAAGTTAAGGAGAATGGAGTCCAGACTGAGAAGATAACCCAAGATGAAGCAGAGAAAAGGAAAGCAAAACTTTGGATCAGGAACAGGGGCTACCTGCCTTGTCTTGCAGTTATATTTAACTTTCTTGTTAAAGTACCTTCCCAGACAGTGGTGGACAGGTTCTCTAGATGCCTGATTGCTGCAGATTAGGTGGATTGGGGAGCTCTTACAGTCTAATAACGCGCTCTCCTGGTAATCCTGCTAATCCCAGTAACTACTTTCTCCTTCTATGTTTTCAACTTCAATAACCAAACTCTATCAGAGTATGTGTGTATATATATGTAAAATGTGTAAAAGTAATTGAGAATGCCAACACAGACTTCTAAAATTCATATATTGGGCAAAGGTTAAAATTTTATTTTTAAGACATATTCCAAAAGTATTAACCCACTTTATCATATTCAATGTTAACTTCCCTCTTCCTATTTAATATACAGCTATTATATGCAGTTAATCTACTAACTTTACTCCAGCAATTATCTAAGAAGATGACTTTTATGAGTAAATCATGAATTATAATTAGAAATTATAATACATTTAAAATAATAGCAAGAGATAGACCAGTTCTAAAAAAAGATATTGTATCTATGCCAAAAAAAAACCCTGCTGAGTAGAATGAAGAGACATCATATACTTGGGAAGAAAAAACAGCTGGCACTCTGAAGAAAGGAACCTATAATTTAAGGGGAAGGCCAGCATCTACTAACAGGTGGTTTACACAGGACTAGGGATACAGGAACCAAAGAAAGAAGTAAGGATTAGGGCTGTGGCTGGAGTCCTATGAGGAAAGGCAATCATTTGGCTTTAAAGATAGGAACCAAAAAAGATCTGTCATAAGGAAAATATAGAAAGAAATGCAATCCTGAAGGGATTATTTTAGTTACTTATAAAGAGAAAATGAGCAGGATAAATTTGAAAATTGTGAATTTTAAAAAACAATGCT
>JAQZBX010062380.1:0-16903 GCA_029593785.1 Cabassous unicinctus
AAAAGTCAATATATTTCTGGTATTTTGCATGAGCACCCATTTGGCTGACTAATACAAAATTTAGTACTGGAGAGAGGGGTCATGCTTTTATAGCTATCAAAATGCTGGAATGATTTTATAAATGGGTAAGGTTGTTTTTTTGTTTGTTTGTTTGTTTGTTTGTTTTGGAGGAGTTGTGAGATGATAGAAAAGGCCTAGAATGCTTTGAAGAGACTGTTGATAGCAATATGGATGCTAAAGAGACTCTTTATGAGGCCATAGAAATAAATGATGAAACTATTATTGGAAACTTGAGGAAAGGTGATTTGTGTTTTAAAGTTACAGAAAACTTAGCAAGATTAACCCTTGGTGTTTCATAGAAGGCAAAATTTGAAAATGGCAAACCTGGGCACTTAAAGAACTTTCCAAAGTAAACTTGGATAATGCAGCTTGTCTTTTCCTTGGAGATTATAACAAAATGCTATATGACAGACATAAGATGAGGACAGCTGTTGAGCACAAAGAAAACAGAAAATCATTCTGGAAATTCCAAGCCTCTGGAAATTAAGTTCCCAGAAGACAGTGCCCCATTTGAGGAATAACTAAACTTGGAACTTGTAAATCATGATTGAAGATGCAGTTATCTAGGAAAGGCTTGTGGAAAGTCTTAAAGTTTGATGGCTTGGACCCCTGCATTTTGCATGCTAAACCAATAGGTTTTTGAAAGAGCTGTATGAAGAAACCACTATCAGCTAGGACTAAAATGGACATGGAAGGGAGGGATTGAAGAGGAAATGATTTCAAAAGGAAAAACATGGAAGCTGAGATCTTTAAGCCATTGCCTTGGGCCAAGAAAGGAACCCAACCCATGTGTACAGAGAGGATGAGTTTGCCCTGGCAGTTGAAGAGGGTTGATATTCCTGTCCAATGTTCAGGGAGAGTTTTGTCACCCCAGGGTACAGAGAGGTGGAGCACATTCCCCAAGGATTAAGGAGGTTGAGGTGAATGCCCCAAAGGTCTCAGAAGAGTGGGCCTGTACCCCATGGATTAGGGAAGGCCAGGTTGCCAACTCATTGCTCTGAGAGAATTGGGCCTGTATGCCAAAGGTTAGAGAGGATATTGTTTTCACTTCACTATACTAGGGGGATTAAGACTCTAACCCAAATATTGGTTAATGTTTGGTTATCTCCCTAATGCTCTTGGAGGGTGAGGTCTGGAGCTTGGTCACCACCCAGATGCTTGATGAGGATGGAACCAAGAAAATCGCTGTTGGGCAACCTGTGGAAAGGGTGGTTCCCCATGAAATCCCAGGGAGAAGATACCATCTTCTTAAGAATGTCTCTCTGACTGTGAAATCGATTGCAGTATGCCCTTCAGATTTACTTAACTGTCGAGCACCCGTGACTCATTTTTCCCTCCCACTTTCTCCTTGTGGTACTGAAAATGTTTTTCTTTTGTCTGTCCCTTTGTGTTTTGGAAGCAGATAAATTTTTTTGTAAGATTCAGAGGTCTACAGCCAGGCAGACTTTGCTCCAAGACAACATGTATTTCTTTAAACTGATCATGATATGAATTTGTAGTCAGCAATGTTGCTGGTTTAGATTATTTTGAACATTGTAATGTCTTTTTTTGGAATTCAGAGGGTGGAGTGTAACATCTTGATATTTTTTATGAATTCCAAAAATAGATATTGGATTATGTTGGTGAACTGGTCTGGACATATCAGATTGTAGTGGTTTCCATGTTTCACTTTTTCTTGATTAAATAATCATTATGGCTTTGATTGGGCCACATCAGTAGGATGTTGAGTCCCTGCCTCCTTGGTGGGTGGGGACTCACAAAATGACAAGGCACAGAAGTTATTTGGAGTTTTCATCTGGAGTCCCAGTAAGTAAACACACAGAGAAGCAGATATGTTAGATATGGCAGAGGCCCTGGGAAGAGAGATGAGCCATTCACCTGATAGTCTACAGCTGACCCTTTGGAGTGAACATAGCAGCGGAGCCTAGAGAGGAATGAGCCCCAGTAAAGAAATGTGACTTACCTCAGCCTAAAACTGATATTGGAAGAAGCTGGGACCACAGATCCTAGAGAAGAAGAGGGAGACTTGGACTCTTGCAGACATTGGCAAACATCCTGCTCCAACAAATGGCAACAGACTTTGGTGAGGGAAGTAACTTATAATTTATGGCCTGGTAACTGTAAGCTTCTACCTCAAATAAGTACCCTTTATAAATGGCAACCGATTTTTGGTATTTTGCATCAGCACTACTTTGGCCGAATAATACAGTTGCTATTTAAAACGTTTTTCTTTCTAGATAGCTTCTTACAATTGTTCATTGCATATTTATAGAAACACTACTGATTTGGGTTGTTAATTTGTACCCTGTCACTTTGCTGATTTCATTTATTAGCTCTGGGAATTTTGTTGTGGATTTTTTCAGAATTTTTTGTGTATAGAAATATGTCATCTGCAAATAAGGAAAATTTTACTACTTTCTTTTTAGTTTAAACACATTTTACTTCTTTTTCAAGGCTTTTTGCTCTGGAAAGAACTTACAGTGCAATTCTGAATAACAGTAGTGACAGTGGTCATCCTTACCTTGTTCCTGATTGCAGAAGGAAAGCTCTCTTTCCCTCTAAGTAGGATGTTAGCTGTGGTTTTTTCATAGATATCCTATACCATGTTGAGGAAGTTTCCTTCAATTCCTACATTTATAAGAGTTTTGATCACCAAGGGATGGTGGATTTTGTCAAATGTCTTTTCTGAATCAATTGAGATGATCGTGTGTTGTTTTATTCCTTTTTATGTGATGTGTTTTATTCCTTTTTATGTGATGTAAGATATTAATTGATTTTATTATATTAAAATATCTTTGCATCCCAGGCATTAAATCCAGTTGATCACGGTGTATAATTATTTTAATGTACTTTTGGATTGGGTTTGAAAATATTTCCTTGAGGGTTTTTGCTTCTATATTCATAAGAGATATTGGTCTGTAATTTTCATTTCTTGTGTTTTCTGTGCCTGGCTTTGGTAAAAGGGTGATCTTAACCTCATGGAATGAATTAGGCAGTTTTCCCCTTCTCTTTAACATATTGGAAGAATGTGAGCAATGTTGGTGTTATTTCTTCTTGTAATATTTGGTGAAAAATGCCACTGTTTAGTATTCTAGCCCTTGGTTTTAATTTGCTAGGAGGTGTATTAGTCAGCCAAAAGGGTGCTGATGCAAAATACAAGAAATCAGTTGGATTTTGTAAAATTTATTTATTTGGGATAGAAGCTTACAGTTACAGGTGATAAAGTGTAAGTTGTTTCTGTCACCAAAGTCTGTTGCCACTTACTGGATAAAGATGTCTGCTGATGTCTGCAAGGGTTCAGGCTTCCTGGGTTCCTCTCTTCCCAGGGCTCATTTCTCTCTTGACTTAGCTGCTGTATCCTCTCCACAAGGCCAGATGTAAACTATCAGGTGAATGGCTCACCTGTTTTCCTTGGGCATCTGCCATGTCTAATGGAGTCTTCTCTCCTTCCTCACTTATCTTCGTCTCTGTTTGTTTACTTCCCAGGCTCCAGGATCAAAACTCCAAGCTTCCTTCTTTGCAGTGCAGTTTTTCTATGAGTCCCTGCCCACCAAGGGGGTGGGGAATCAACATCCTACTGATATGGCCCCATCACAATTTAATCATTATTTAACCAAGTAAAAGTGAAAACTCTGAATCCAATGTAATCTAATATGCCCAGAGGAAAAGACCCGTTTACATACATAATCCATTACCTATTTTTGGAATTCATAAACAATATCAAACTGTTAAAGGAGGTTTTGATTACTGATTCAATCTTTTTACTACTTATTCACTTGTTGCTATCTTCTATTTTGTCTTGAGTCAGTTTAGATAGTTTTTGTGATTTTAAGAATTTGCCCAGCTTATCTAGGTTGTCTATATTACTGGCATAGAGATATGCATATTATACCTTTATACTCAGTTTTATTCAGTGATGTCAGTTGTAATGTTTCCCTTTTCATTTCTGATTTTATTTGGGTTATCTCTTTTTTTCTTAATCATTTAGATAATGTTTTGTCAATTTGGTTGCTCTTTTCAAAGAACGACCTCTTGGTTTTGTTGATTCTATTGTTTTCCTGTTCTCTATTTCATTGATCTCCATTTTAATCATTGTTACTTCCTTCCTTCAGTTTACTTTAGTTTACTTTGCTCTACTTTTACTACTTCTTCCAATTTTAAGGAGACATTTCAGATTTGAAATATTTTTTTAATGTAATTATTTAGAGGTATAAATTTCATTCTCAGCACAGCCTTTGCTGCATCTCAAAACATCTCAAAAGTTTGTTATGTTGTATTTTCATTTTCATTTCCCTCAAAATAATCTCTAATTTCCCTTGTGATTTCCTCTATACTAATTGAGTATTTAAGAGTACATTATTTATTTTCCGTTTCTCCCTCTGTTATTGATTTCTAGCTTTATTCCATTGTTGTTAGGAAAGATATATTGTATGAGTTCTCTCTATATATATATTATATGTGGGGCTGGGCAGATCACGACTCCCAGGCATCCCACAAATTCGGCCGATTACCTTAGGGGCAAACTTTACCGGTTTAAAAATTCATCTCACATTCACAGTGAGGACGTAGGTGTCACCTGGAATTGTTATTTTCCTTACTCATAAGTTCAAGGCATAATATAGATTTTTAAAATTTATTGAGACTTGTTTTGTGATCTATGATATGGTCCATACTGGAGAATGATCCATATGAACTTGAGAAGAATAGATATTCTGCTGTTGTTTGGTGAACTCTTCTATATATGGCTGTTAGGTTTAGTTGGTTTAGTGTATTGTTCAAGTCCTATTTATTTACTGATCTTCTGTCTAGATGTTCTAATCATTATTGAAAGTGGTACACTAAAACTCTTACTATTATTATAGGACAATCAATTCTTCCCTTCAAATCTGTTAACATTTGCTTAATGTATCTTGAAGTTTGTTGTTAGGTGCATATATATTTATAATTGTTACAATTTCTTGTTGTGTTGACCCCTTTACCTGTATATAATGACTTTTTTTGTCCATTGTAATGGTTTTTGAGTTGTCTGTTTGTTTGTTTGTTTGTTTGTTTTGATATTAGTATAGCTACGTCAACTATCTATTGGTTACTACTTACATGTATATATATATTTTTTCATCCCTTCTCTTTCATCTTACTTGTGTCCTTGAATTTAAGGTGACATTTTGCAGACAGCATACTTTTGAGACATACTTTCTTATCCTTTCTCCTTTTTTTGACTTGATAATTTAATTCATTTACATTTAAAGTTACTACTGATATTGTAGAACTTTCTTCTGCTATTTTACTATTTAATCTCTTTAAGTCATAATTTCCTCTCAATTCTTCTGTTAATACCTAATTTTGTATTTATTTATTTATTTATTTATTTATTTTATGCATTTTACCATATTACGTGCTATCTCATGTCTATCTGGATATGTTTTTTACGTATTTTCTTTTTTATCCTGGGCTTAAAATTTAATAGTGTGCATATAGCAATCATAATTAATTAAATACCAACTTGACTTCAATTGCATACAAATACATTTTTCCTATATCCCTTTGTCTCCCCTTTTGTTATTTATTACCAATAATATCTTTGTATATTTTATGTTCAAAATCATAGCTTGATCATTACTTTTTATGCATTTTAGCACCTATACGATGTAAGAAGTGGAGTTACATAACAAAATGTAAAATACAAGAGCACTGGCCTTTATAATTACCCAAATGGTTACCTTTACTGGAGGTCTTTATTGCTTTATGAATAGTATTCTTTTGTTTCAGTATGGAGGACTCCCTTTAACATTGCTTTTAGAGCATGTCTAGTGGCAATGAACTCCTTTAGCTTTTGTTTATCTGGGATTATCATATTACTCATTCATTGCTTTCCTGATATCCTTTATTTCTTTCTCAATATTTTCCTTTATCTCCTTGAGCATTTTAAAATATTTTTTTTCATATGTCCACAGTATAGTCTTCTTTGTACGTGTTTTCTGGGTTTTTATTTTTATTTTTCAATTTCATGGGTCACCATGTCCTTCTATTTGTTTGCTTTTGTATTAGTCAGCCAAAGGGGTGCTGATGCAACATACCATAAATCTGTTGACTTTTAAAAAGTGTATTTATTTAGCGTAGAAGCTTATACTTACCAGGCCATAAAGCAAAAGTTACTTCCCTCACCAAAGTCTATTGCCATGTGTTTGGGCAAGATCGCTGCCAATGTCTATGAAGAATTCAGGCTTTTTAGATTCCTCTCTTCCTGGGGCTCCATTTCTTTCAGGGCTTAGTCGTTAATTCTCTCCCTAAGGCCAGCTGTACACTGTTAGGTTAATGGCTCTGTCTCTTTCCCTGCGGCTTCTGCTGTGTCTAAGGAGCCATTTCTATTCTTCTGTGTTCTCCTGTGTGTCCACTTCCTGGGTTTGCTCTGTGAGTCCCGTGGGACTCAATGTCCTACTGATGTGGCCCAATCAAAGCCCTAATCATAATTTAATTATGCCCAGAGGAAAACACCAGTTTACAATAATAATAATAATAATCATCCAATATTTCTTTTTGGAATTCGTCAATAATATTAAACTGCTAGAGCTTTGTACTCTTTTTTTCTTGCACACTGTATTAGTCAGCCAAAGGAATGCTGATGCAAAATACCAGAAATGATGGCTTTTATAAAGGGTATTTATTTGTGGTCCAAGCTTACAGTTACCAGGCCATAAAACATACATTACTTCCCTTACCAAACTCTGTTGCCATGTGTTGGAATAAGATGACTGCCAATGTCTGCCAAGAGTTCAGGCTTCCTGGGTTCCTCTCTTTCCAGGACTTGTTTAACTCTGAGCTCAGCTTCTGTGCTCCTCAGTGTGCTTAATTCCTGGTCTCTAGCTCAAAATTTCAACATCCCTTCTCTGCAGTGTAGTTTCTCTGTGAGTCCCTGCCCACCAAAGGGGCAGGGATGCAACATCCTACTGATGTGGCCCAATCAAAGCCTTAATCATTATTTAATCAAGTAAAAGTGAAACCTCTGAATCAAATATAATCTAATATGCCCAGAGGAAATGATCAGTTTACAAACACAATCCAATATCTATTTTTGGAATTCATAAACAATATCAAACTGTCACACACACTATACATTTTAATAATTTAAATGATAATTCTGGGATTTATTTACTGAGATGTCTCTTTCTTGATTTTGTAACCTGCTGGTGATACGATAGAGATTTTCTTGAGTGTCAGCTGTCTTATCAGTAAAGTCTGCCCAAGGCAAATGCAGAAGGCATGGTTCTCTGTGTATTTTGGGGCCTGTATCTTGTACTGAACTTGTCTTTGTTTGTTGCATGGTAGTTATCCTGTTTCCAGGAGTCTGAATGTCCCATCATTATTTTCTAGGATGCACACCTCTTTTTCTTTCAGTTCTTTAAAGAAGATAATCTTTTGCTCTAGGCTCTCTGCCTGAACACTTCCTTACACTGCTTTTGTTGTCATCTCCAGCAGATTTTGCCTGAATGGGAAGTTTTGGGAAGGGAAAGCAGGTTGGAAAAAAGTATAAGAAGTCAGACTTCCCTAGCAAGAACAAGGCCAGGGAACCAGGAAAGGGGAACAGACATGCTCCATACTGCACTGTGAAGGTAATCAAGAAGGGTGCCAGGAGCTTCTTCCACAGCTCCTTAAATGTTCTCTTTCTTGACCTGCTCAGCAAATGCCAACCTTGAACCATCCCCAGCATCTGTGAAGAAGCATGTCTTCTCAGCAGACTTTGTTGGGGAAAAATTTGACTAATGCTGTCACTCAGAGTTATGCCTTCAGTGATCCGTAATATCTAACAAAATCTGTTATCAGTGATCAGTCCTGCTGACATTTATTCTTGGGGAAGTGGATTTTGCGTTCTTTTCAGTCACTAGCAAGCTAGACAGAGGGCTGCAAGAGTGGGGGATGGGCATCAGTAACTACTGCAGAGACAGCAATTTGTTAATCTTTATCATAGTTTAATCACCTCTTCCTAACATTCTTTCTTGGATATTGTACAGTATTCTATTGAGTTCTAGAGTTTCACAATAGTTACATCAGACAGTTCCTGCCTGTTTACTAGTTGTTCTGGGGAAGAAACTTAATCCTGGAGCTTCCTACCCTTCCATCTTAACACATTGCTCCTTCTATCTAAATTTTAAGTCTTTTTATGATTGTTGAATTATTCCTAGGGTACATAGGAGTATTTAGTAGAATAGAGCAGAGAAAGAGTAACAGAGGAAGTTGAGTTCATTGAGTCCAGGAACTGGAAAGTAGTCTATTGATTTTGTGAATGAAGGTGGAAAAGGATGTAATTCAAAATTTTGGTTAAAAATGAAAAATATTTAGTTTTTCCTATCATTTATTATCTGTTTTGGCTAGATGGTTATGTGCATATTGTTTCATAATTGCTAAATATTTTGATGAAATATCTTTCTTTGCCCTCACACTTTTAAACAATGTAATGTTAATCTGTTAAAAAATTATTGTTCTAGTTAACATATTTTTGCATTTTTCTGGCTTATCCATTAAGATTGTTTTTAAAGATTTCCTTGTAAATTCATTTTAGATGAATCTTTAATAAATATGGGTTAGATTTCACTTCTTTTAAAATGGAATATGAAGGTCACCCTTTATCATGAGGGGAATTCAAGCTTACCTTTTAAGATGAGCTTAGGAAAGGCAAAGTTGTGCTCATTAAAAGAATAATTCTGCTTGAAAATTTATTGAAAAAAATATATTATGATATATATGATAGATGCCACTTGTTATAGCATCAATATATCAGCAGCGTATTGAAAAACACCAAAGGGGTCATCAGTATAAAATTGGTTGAATAGACTTCTATTAGACTTCTATTACAATCTAATAGATTGTAAATGTCTATAATTAGCATTATGTACCTGTCAAAAGTAATGATGGGAATTGTGGGGATATCACATAGGATTAGGCAGGCACTGGTCAAGTCACAAAAAGAATGGAGAAAGAGCCAAAAGTTGTCTAGAGGACCTGCTTTTGGGGTCAATAGACCAGGGCAGTGCTACACAAGTTCCAGGAGGGTAAGGGACAAAAACACAAAGAACCAGAAACAACAAACTTGAGTTACCAAATCTTCATTGAGGCCAGGAAGGGCTCAACTTCTCCACTTCCAAGATGTTAAACTAGGGTAAAACTCCTTGCTCACTGCAGCCAACTGAGAGGGGAACTGACATCATCTTCCCTGACAGCTGTTACAAAGAAAAAGGGATGGTTGTTCTGAAGACTTTTCTTCAGAGCCCACTTTTAATATCAGCTCTGGCTAGAAAAAAACAGGAATATGGAGAGATACACCTCCATGGAAAGGTGCATCTAGTTCCATCTGCTGGCTGGATAAGAAATTGCATGGAAAAAAACTGATTTGGGGTCTTTTTGTAATCTAGACACTGAGAGAAAATCTGCACCTGGATAGTGAGCCCCTTCCATGATTTTGATAACTTAATCTGGGACATTATGAAGATTTAGAATAAGTCAAACCTAATATCAAAGAAGAGCCATGGAAAAAGAAAACAATATGCAGGAGAGAGAAACTGGTAATCAGAGTAATTTCACCAACATATTCAGATGTCTAGACATCAGCAAATAATTAAAAGCCATACTAGGAAACAGGAAGAGATGACTCAGCTAAAGGAAAAACAACAACAAAAAATACCCTGAAGAGTTACAAGATTTAAGACATTTAATCAAAGATAATCACACAACTCTCCTAAATCCATTCAAAGAATTCAAAGAAAATGACTAAAGAGTTTAAGGATATTAAGAACACTCTAGGTGAGCATAAAGAAAAGTTTGAAAGCATGCAAAGAAAAGTAACAGACTTTATGGTGATGAAAGACATTATGGATGAGATTAAAAATACCTTACAGTCACATAAGAGCAAATTTGAATTGCTGAAAGAGAGAATTAGTAATTTCAAAGACAGAGAATCTAAATAGGAGAACAAAAAGAGAAAAGAATGGAAAAAATGGAACTGAGTCTGAAGGAATTGAATTACAATGTGAAACACAAAAGCATATGCATTTTCAGTGTCCCAAAAGGAGACGAAAATGAAAAAGGGGCAGAAAGAATATTTGATGAAAAAATGACTGAAAATTTTCCAATCCTTATGAAAAACACACACTAAACATTCACTATATTACAAAGCATGCATGTGTACCCAGACCTAGTTTCTCTCCCTAGGTTTGGTTTTTGGAATGCTGGTGATAAACCAAGGCTTATATTTATATGACCATCTTGTATGGGAAATGACAGTAACTGTAGGTATCTTTGGTCAACCTTAAGAAATATAGCAGGGGGACGTATGTGGATCAAATGGTTGGTATCCATCTCCCATATGGAGGAAACTGGGTTCAATCCCTGGGGCCTCCTGGCAAAAAAAATATATACATATATATATGGCACATCGGCCTCCAGGCCCCATGCATGGGTATGCCATCAGGCACTGTGCGCAGGTGCAACATCAGGCCCCGCTGAGCCATGCAGCAAGATGATGACATAACAAGAGAGTGACATAAGGGAGAGCCAAGATGAGATGCACCAAAAAAACAGGAACTAAGGTAGCACAGGTGGTACGATGCCTCTCTCCCACATCAGAGTTTCCCGAGGATTGAATACCAGTGAAGACAGGAGGAGAAGGATGAGAAGAAAGGGCAGGAAACAGACACAGACAGTTGCCCAGCATATGGACACAAAAACAGCAAAAACAGGGGGAAGGTAAAAATTGATAAAACTAACTAAATAAATAAATCCTTAAAAAAATTATAGGGGATTAAGATACGGACTACAGTTAGTAAAAATACTTTGATGATGCTCTTTCCTAATTTGTTAACGAATGTTTCACAACAGTGCAAAGTATTTGTGGTAGGGTGATAAATGCGAGCCCTGTATGATGTTATACGTGTTTGTTTTGTAAGTTCACAATGATTACTGAATACTTATTGTTTATGTATGCACATTTATGAATGATATACTTCAAAAAATTATTTTTAAAATGAAAAAATAAAAAATAATAAATAAAGAAAGAAAGACATACACATCAATATCTAAGAAGGCCAATACACCAGAAACAGAATAAATCCAAATAGACTTACCATGAGATACCTAGTATACAGAATGACAAATACCAGAGATAAAGAAAGGATTCTGAAAGCAGTGATAGAAAAGCAAAGCACCACATACAAGGGAACCTCGTTAAGATAAAGTGCTGACCTCTCATCAAGAACCATAGACAGGAAAAGAAAGTGGCATGATTTATTTAAGGTACTGAAAGAGGGAAAAAAAACACAAAATTTCCAGGCAAGATGTCTGTATCTGGCAAAGTTGTCCTTCAAAAATGATGATGATTTAGTCTTCACAAACAAATGGAAACTGCATTTCTGTACCAAAAGAACAGAATTACAAGAGATATTAAATGGGAGCAGGGGGGGGAAGGGGGGCGGGGGGGAGGGCTTCAGCCTGGTTTGAAAAGACAAGGGAAAGATACTTGGAGAACAGCTTAGAAATGATGATTATTAGGAAAGGTAACTTAAAGGGTATAAAGACAGACAATAGTATTTTATGACAACAGAGAACCAAAGGAAAAAATGTGTGACATAAGTAATGCCTTTACAGTAATAACACTGAATGTTAATGGCTTGAACTCCCCAAGCAAAAGACAGAGACTGATAGAATGGATAAAAAAAAAATGAGTCAAATATATGTTGTCTATAAGAGACTCATCTCAAACATAATGACACAACCATGTTAAAAGTGAAAGGTTTGAAAAAGATATTCCGTGCAAATAACAAAATAAGAGCTGGAGCAGCAAAATAGATTTCAGATGCAAAATTGCTATAATGAATGAACAGGATCATTATATATTAATAAAAGGGGCAATTCACCAAGAAGAAATACGTGTACTAAATTTTTATGCAATTATCCTAAATGACCCAATTACATGAGGCACACACTGGCAAAGCAAAAGGAAGAAATATATGTCTCTACAATAACAGTTGGAGAATACAAAACACTACTGTAAATATTGGATAGAACATTGGACAGAGGATAAATAAAGAAAAAGAGAAACTGAATAATATGATAAATGAACAAGACCTAACAGACTTCTATAGAGCATTTCACCCTAAAAGAGCAGAATATACATTCTTTTCAAGTGCTCAAGGATCCTACTCCAAGATAGACAATCTGTTGTGACACAAGACAAATCTTAATAAATTTAAAAACATCAAAATCATACAAATACTTTCTCTGATCATTACAGAATGATGCTGGAAGTCAATAATGGATGGAAAAAGGGAAAATTCATAAATATATGGAGATTGAACAACACACTATTAATTAATCAGTAGATCAAGAAAAAACTTGCAAGAGATTTCAGTAAATATCTTGAGACAAATGAAAATGAAAACACAACATATCAAAACCTATGTGACACCACAAAGACAGTGCTGAGAGGGAAATTTAAAGCCCTCAATGCTTACATAAAAAAAGGAGAAAGGGCTAAAATTGAAGATCTAAATGCACACCGGAAGGCTCTAGATAAAGATCAGCAAATTAATCCCAAACCAAGCTAATTTAAAAATAGTAAAGAGCAGATGAGAAATAAATGAAATTGAGACTAAAAAAAACAATGGAGAGAATTAAGAAAACCAAAAGTTAGTTCTTAGAGAAAATTAACAAAATCAACAAACCCTTAGCCAGACTGAGAAAGAAAAAAAAAGAGAGAAAATGCAAATAAGTAAAACTAAAAATTCAAAACAGCTATGTTATTACTGACCACAAAGAAATAAAAGAGGTTATAAGAGGATACTAAGAACAACTGAATGCAAAAAACTAGACAATGTAGTTGGGATAGACAAATTTCTAAAATCACATGAACCACCTATACTGACCCTAGAGGAAAAAGAATACCTCAGCAGAGAAATCACAAGTGAAGACATTGAAGCAATCAACAAAAACCTCCCAAAGATGAAAAGCCTGGGACCAGTTGGCTTTCCAAGTGAAGTCTACCAATCATTCAAAGATGATATAATCCCAATCTTGCTAAAACTCTTCCAAAAAATTGAATTGGAAAGAATGGTACCAAACACATTCTATGAAGCCAACATCACCTTAATACCAAGACCAGGTAAAGATACTATGAAAAAAGAAATTTAGAGAGTAATATCCTTAATGAATATGGATCCAAAAATCCTCAACAAAATATTTGCAAACTGAATGCCAAACACAAAATAAAGAATTATATACCAAGAGTAAGTGGGTTTTATCCCAAGTATGCAAGGGTTTTATCCCAACACAGGAAAATCAATTAGTATAATAAACCACATTGTTAAATTGAAGAAGAAAAATCCCACGATCCTCTTCATTGATGCCAACAAGGCATTTAACAAAATATAGCACACTTTCTTGAAACAACAACAACAACAACAACAACAAAAACAAAAACACTACCAAAGATAGGAATGGAAGGATGTTTTCTCAATACTGTAATGTGAATATATGAATAACTTACAGCTAGTATTGTACTCAATGTTGAAATACTGAAAGCTTTCCTGCTGAGATAATGAACAAGACAAGGATATGCAAAGTGACAATTATTATTCAGTATCATATTAGAATTTTTAGCTAGAGCAATTAGGCTATTTAAAAAAAATAAAATAACAGGCACCCAAGTAGGAAAAGAGGAAGTAAAACTTTCATTATTTGCTGATGATATGATATAATATCTAGAAATTCCTGAAAAATCCAAAACAAAGCTCCTAGAATAAATAGATCAATTCGGTAAAGTGGTGGGATACAAGATTAATATGCAAAAAGCAATTGTATTTCTATACAATACTGAAGTGCAATCTGGGGAGGAAATCAAAACTAAAATTCTATTTATAATTGTGACTAAAATATCAAATATATAGCAATAAACTTAACCCAGGACATAAAGGAACTGTTTTCAGAAAACTATAAAACATTGCTAAAAGAAACCAATAAAGACTTAAATAAATGGAAGAACATTCTGTGTTCATGTATTGGAATACTAAATACCATTAAGGTGTCATTTTTACCCAAACTAATTTACAGATTCAATGCAATCCCAATAAAAATCCCAACAGCCTTTTTTTGCAGAAATTGAAATGCCAAAATTGAAATTTATTTGGAAGTTTAAGGGGACCCAAAAAGCCAAAAATGTCTCAAAAAAAGAAGAATGAACTTGGAGGAATCTCACTTCCTGACTTTTAAGAATATTACCTAGCTATAGTGGTAAAAAACAAAATAAAAACAAAACAGCATGGTACTGGCTTAAATACAGACAGATTGACCAAGGGAACTGAATCGAGAACTCATAAATAGACTCTCACATCTACAGTCAAGTGATTTTTGACAAGATTGTTAAGCCCACCCAGCTGGGCCAGAACAGTCTATCAACACATGGTGCTGGGGGAACAGGGTAGCCATATACAAAAGAAAAAGAGGCCCCTATCTCACACCTTATGCAAAAATTAAATGAAAATGGATTAAGACCCTAAATATAAAAGCATAACCATAAAACTCCTACAAGAAAATACAGGAAAACATCTTCAAGATCTTGTGGTACGTGGTAGTTTCTTTAACCTTACACCCAAAGCATAAGCAACAAAGAAAAAAAAATAAACCTTTTCAAAATTAAACACTTTTGTGCCTGAACGGATTCTATCAAATGGGTGAAAACGCAGCTGACTCAAAGGGAGAAAATATTTGACAATCACATACCCAATAAGGGCTTATAATTGATTGTGGGGAAGAATCCTTGAGACGTGGAAGTCTGGCATGAGAACACAGATAGAGTGTCTGGAACACCAGACACTTGCTCAAAAGGAAAACCTTGAGATCCCTGTTTGAACTCTTGCTGGCACCAAGACTCAAAGATACGATAAAGATAGACAAAAAGGGTAAACTTTGCCTACAATAAACTCCCAAGCGATATTCAAGAGTAATTATCACTAGCGGTACTAACCTGAAACTTGCTCTGCTAATAAAAGCGCTTGGCTGTCTGTGCTTCTGGGCTAGCGTGGTAGATAAGTTCTGCTAGGCCCTGACCCCAGTTTTTCTCCTAAACTCTTTGTCTTGTCTTTCTTATATCGTGGTACCATTTGCTGAGTCACCCACTTTACAGGAACAATTGATGATATACAGAGATCATCCAACTTAACAATAAAAAGACAAACCACCTCATTAAAAAATGGGCAAAAGATTTGAAAAAAAAAAACAAAACATTTGTCCAAGAAAGAAATACAAATGGTGAAGAAACACATGAAAAAATATACAACCTCACTAGTGATTAAGGAAATATGAAGCAGTGAACTCAATGGTATTCTGTTGTAGACATATTGGGATTCAAGCAATGGAAGAAATTATAACAGTGAGGTGAAGCCAGTGGCCACTAGATGCTTTCGGGGCAGGGAGGGGAATGGCAGTTGTAATACAGGGGCTTTTTCAGGACTTGGGGGTTGTCCTGAGTGATGTTGTGGTGACAGATATAGGCCATATTAGAGCAGCACATACCATGCAGAACTGTGTGGGAGAGAGTGTGGCCTATGATGTGAACTGTGGTCTATGCTTAGTGGCAAAGCCCCAGAATGTATATATCTGTTGCAGGTGATGTGCGACACTAATGAAAGAGGTTTATGTGAGATGTTATGGGAGGTATGGGAGGTGGAGATCACGGGAATCCCTATAATTTTTGTTTAACATATATGTAATCTAAGCATCTTTTAAAATATATATGAAAAATAAAATTAAAAAAAAATACAATGAGATGTTTCACACCTATTATTCTGGTCTCTTAAAAAGTTGGAAAACTGTAATTGGAGAGGATGTGGATAGACAGGAACACTTATTAACTTTTGGTGAGAATATAAAATGGTACAGCTGCTGTGGAGGATTGTTTCGCAGTTCACATGGAAGTTGAATATTGACTTGCCATGTGACCTGGCAATACCATTTCTAGGTATATGACCAGAAGAAGTGAGAGCAGTGACGCGAATAGACATCTGCATAGCAATGTTCATAGCAGCATTATTCATGAATGCTAAAAGTTGGATGAAGTTAGGTGTCTATCAACAGTTGAATGGATAAATAAACTGGTGTATACACATGATGAAATATTTTGCAGCAGTAAGAATAAATGGAGTCATGAAGTATATAATAACATAGGTGAACCTGGAGGACATTATATTGAGTGAAGCAAGTCAAACACAAAAGTACAAATACTGTATGATTGCACTATTATGAATAAAATATAAATATATTATGCAAACTTATGGAATTAATAATTAGAATATATGTCACTAGAAAATAGAATGAGGGTAGAGAATGTAAAGCTCATCGTTAATTTGGCAGAATTGGTTAAATGGTTGCTTGTAATTTTTTAAAGGAAATGAAATGTTGAGAGCACATCATGCTGTTTGTGACTAGCAGAGATATTATATAGGTATGACAGTGGTTGAAAGGGATAGCCTAAGAACATTTATATTATTAGAAGTATAGCTCAATAATGTAATTTGGGACTGTATAACACAGGGAAATCTCATGTAAAATACAAACATATGTGATATTGCATATATGACTGTTTTTCACAAAACATATAAACAAATAGACTAGAGAGAAGGAAACAGAATACTAGCTATGTATGGCAGGGGAAGCATAGAGATATTGAGATGATAAATTTGTTTGTATATTTGGTTGTTTTTGTTTTTTTTTTAGAAATGTTGCTGGAATAATGGAGATGCTCTAAGAATTATTGGAGTAATGAATGCACAACTAAGTGATTCTACTAATATCATTGATTGTA
>JAQZBX010062381.1:0-16903 GCA_029593785.1 Cabassous unicinctus
AAAGAACAGTCATGAACATTTATGCACCTACATGAGGCAAAATTTGGGGAAAAAATTGAAATGGAGAAGTAGATGTGTCTACAGTTGTACTGGGGAACTTTAATGAACCATTATCACCATTGGACAGAACATCTTAACAGAGGGTCAATAAAGAAACAGAACATGAATAGTATCTTTGAGGTTGTACAACTAAGAGACATATACAAAATACATACCTAAATACAATGGGATATACAATCTTCTTGAGAACACACGGATCATTCTCCAGGATAGAAAACATGGATCATTCTCCGGGATTGGCCACGTGCTAGGTCACAGAATAATTCTCAATGAACTGAGAAAGATTGAAATTATACAAAATACTTTATTTGACCACAATACAATGAAGCTGGAAATCCGTAAGGGGCAGAGAACCAGAATACACACAGATATGTGTTAAACAACACACTCTTAGACAATCAGTGGGTCAAGGAAGAAATTGCAAAACAAATCGCTACCTTGAAATGAATGAAATTGAGAACAAAACATATCAAAACCTATGGGATACAGCAGAACCAGTAATGAGAGGTAAATTTATTGCCATAAATACTTATATTAAAAAAGAAGACAGAGCTAAAATCAAAGACCTAATTGCATACCTGGAGGAATTAGAACATGAAAAGCCAACTAATCCCAAAGCAAATAGAATGAAAGGAATAACAAAGATTAGAAGAGAGCTAAATGAAATTGAGAATAGGAAAACACTAGAAAAAAATAACAAAACCAAAGCTGGTTCTTTGAGAAGATTAATAAAATGAACACACTCTTATCTAGACTAACAAAGACAAAAACAGATAAGATGCAAATACAAAAAATTAAATAAAGAGGAAGGGGATATTATCATGGTTCCCACAGAAATAAAGAATATCATAAGAGGATACTTTGAAAAATTTTTGACTACAAGATGGATAATTTAGATGAATAGGACAAATTTCTAGAAACACGTGTGGACTACATTGAAGAAATAATAATTCAATGAACTCAGCAGTCCAATCACAAGTAAGGAGATTGAACTAGTTACCAAAAACCTCTCAATTAATAAGGACCAGATGGATTCAAAGGTGAATCGTATCAATCATTCTGGAAAGAACTAACAATACTACTTAAATTATTCCAAAAAATAGAATTGAAGGTAACACTGATGAACTCATTCTATGATACCAACATTACCCTAATACTCAACCCACATAAAGGTGCTACAAGAAAGGAAACAACAGACCAATATCTCTAATGAACCTGGATGCTGAAATCCTCAACAGAATGTATGATAATCAAATTCATAAACACAACAAATGGATTATACAACCTGATTAAGTGGGTTCCATCCCTGGTATGCAAGGATGGTTTAACACAAGAAAATCAATTTAAAATACTAAATTAATTGATCAAAAGAAAAAATTCACATGATCATCGATATTGATACAGAAAAAGCATTTGACAAAATACAGCATCCTTTCTTGAAAAAAACACTACAAAAGGTAAGAATAGAAAGAAATTTCCTCAGCATTTAACATTGTGTTAGAAGTACTGGCTTGAATGCTTAGTCAAGAAAAAGTGTTCTGTAAGACATCCAAATTGGACAGAAAGATAAAAAATCTTACAATTTGCAGATGACATGATCTTAAACATAGACAGATCTAAGAAATCTTCATGCCTCTATGGCATATGAATAAGTTCAAATGGTCATAAGGCATTGTCCTGGTGGTGAAGACCCACACAGTAACTGAAATAATATTTAATTCCCATCCTGGGATGTCCTGCTACATTCTCTAATAGAGTGGCAAGAATTCCGCAAGCTACATGGGCATTTTTAGGAAAGGAGGAGAGACCTCTACAACAGGCCCTTGATATTGATGGTTTTACTTATGAACCTTTTCTTGTGAAATTGAAACATAACCTAGTATTATATATTGCCTAAGAGTTCTCCTAAAACCCTCTTTGTTGCTCAACTGTGGCTTCTCTCTAAGCCAACCTCAGCATATGAATACACTACATTCCCCCTGGTGCAGGACATGACTTATGGGGATGAGCTTCCCTTTCACCAAGGGATTATTACCAAGTGCCGACTAGAGGTGCATCTGGAAAAAGACCTTGAACAAAATGGGGAAATATTAAATAAAAATAAGTTTAATGGTTGAGTGATTTTAAAGTGAGTTGTGAGGTCATTCAAGCATAAGAAATGCTTATGCACATCTCAGCAGGATATAATTGACAGTAAAAAGTGCCACAAACAGCAGGGATCCTGAGGGCTCTAAAGTCATATAGACACTATAGGCCAGACAGACAATCACAGGAATTTGGCACCATATCTGTTGGCCTTACTTTGGAATGTATACTCCCCAATGTAACAGTTAGACTCATTTATAATTGCCCTACACCTGGCTCTTCTATCTCTTTTATTTGAACCTATAACTAGCACCAAACATTTTAAATATTAGCCCAGAGACTTAAATCTTCAGTCCATTTATATGCTGGTTGAGCCTTGAATATCAGCAAAGTTGCAGTATCTTCTCTCCAGTTCACTGGACCTGCCCAGGACAACTAAAAAGGGATGATGACGGACAATGTCCAATCCAAAAACAAAGAGTACCTAAAGCTGCAAGAGAGACAGTTCTATCTATCTGCCCCATGAGATATAAGCCTCCTTTCAATCAGAAACAAGTTGGGCATTACCTTACCAAAATCCTCAAGTTTGATGAATGAACAAATATAAGGGGACAATTCTAGATTTATTATTATTCTACCAATGGAAGAACCTGTATTTTGATATAAAGGCAGTGGCCACCAGAAGTTCTAAGGGCATGGACAGGGAAGAATATGTGTAACATGGGGACATTTTTGGGGTAGTGGAATTGTCCTGCATGATATTGCAGTGACTGATATAGGCTATTATACATTTTGTCAAACCTATTAAATTGTGTAGGGCAAAGGGTAAAGTATAATATAATCTATAGTCCATGATTAGTAGCAATGCTTCAATATAAGTTCATCTATTGTAACAAATGTACCACATTAATGAAAGATGTTGTAATGGAAGAAGTGTGGGAGGGAGAGAGGGTGGTGTTTATAGGAACTCCCTATAGTTTGATGTAACATTATGTAATCTAAAACTTTTTTAAACATAAATTACTTTTAAAAGAATACAAAATATCAAAATTTTTAGAATGCAGCTAAGTCGGTGATAAGAAGGAAATTTGTAGCCCTAAATGACTACATTAAAAAAGAAAGAGCTAAAACCAAAGCCTAACTGCACACCTGGATGAAATAGAATAAGAACAACAAACTAATTCCAAAGCAAGCAAGTGAATGGAAATACCAAAAATTAAAGCAGAATTAAATGAAATTGAGAATATAAAAACTCTAGAAAGAATTATCAAAACCAAAAGCTGGTTCTTTGAGTAGATTAATAAAATTGATAAACAGCCAGACTAAGAAAGAAAAAAAGAGAAAAGATGCAAATAAGAAAAATCACATCAGAGTGGGGATAACACCACTGACCCCACAGAAATAAAGTATCATAAGATGATACTTTGAAAAATTGTATGTTAACAAGATGGACAATTAATATGAAATGGATGAATTCTAGAAATACACAAGCAAATTACATTGACATAAAAAGAAGTAGAAGAATACAACAGAACAATCACAAATAGTGAGATTGAACTAGTCATCTAAATCTTCCCAACCAAGAAAAACCCAGGACCAAATGGCTTCTCAGGTGAATGCTACCAATCATTCCAGAAAGAATAAAAATTTAGCTCAAACTATTTCAAAAACTTGAAGAATAATGAACATAACCTAAATTATTCTATTATACCAAGATCTCCCTAATAACAAAGCCACATAAAGATGCTACAAATAAAGAAAACTATAGATCGATCTCTCTAATGAACTTGCTAACCATATCCAACAATACATCAATTAAATTATATACCATGATCAAGTGGCTTTTATCCCAGGTCTGCAAGGATGGTTCAACATAAAATCAATCAATGTAATATAACACATTAACAGATCAACAGGAAAAAAAACACATAATCGTCTCTAATGGTGCTGAAAAGACGAAGCAAGCACTCAATCACTGAGCTAGACCCACTGTACTAACCAAATGGACCCATGTAACTGAGGCTTTCAGGTGCTTGCACTTGAAAGTTCTCTTAATGACTGCTTAGCACTGTGCATCATTATTTAGGAATGGCTCTAGGCATGGATGGGATGTGGCTTTTCATAGCATATTTTGGACATTTATGTGCAAAAGATGGATGTGCACTTGCTGAGGACCTAAAAACAAGTCTTACTCTAGCCTAGGCATGAGCAAACAAGCACTAATTCATCATGAAGTTGTAAGGGTGGACCTGAGTCTGACTTGTCTGGGCAAGGTTTGTATTTGGTCCACTATACATGTTTTTATTCGTATCTTTATCCACATATAGCTTATTTGGGTGTAGAAACACCTTGGATGCAATTCATGGGACAGTTTAGAAAGCACAGGATTAGTAATTCACCTTTGCAGAGAACACAGATAGCCTTTTCATTTACCTGAAGGCTGCAAGGACTTTCATGACAGCAAACATGCAGCTCTCACCATTTGAAAGATACCTGGATGGGCATTCATGACACAAGATTAGAGAGCCTCTGAATTGTTTTAATTTCTGTAAACCAATCTGGAGTCTGCTTCAATTACATGTAATGACTCAGATACAAGATTAAACAGCTTCTGAATAGTTTTAATAAATTTCTGCTAATCGCCCAAAAATACTTTAAGAGAGAGGATTAGAAAGAAAATTCCTCAACATGAAAAAGAGCATATATGAAAAACCCACAGCTAAAATCTTACTCAGTGGTGAAAGGACAAAATCTTTCCCTCTAAGATCTGAAACAAGACAAGGATATCCACTTTCACCACTCTTATTTAAAATTGTATTAGAAGAACTTTATCAAACATTTAGGCAAGATAAAGAAATGAAAAGCAAACTGGAAGAGAAGAAGTAAAATTTTCCTATTTACAGATAGCATGATCTTATACATAGAAATTATTGAAAACTACAAGAAATCTTCTAGAATTGATAAATGAGTCCATTAAAGTGGCAGGATATAAGTTCAACACGTAAAATTTGATAACATTTCTGTATACTAATGATATGCAATCTGGGGAGGAAATCAAGAAAAAAGTTCTTTTTACAATAGCAACTAAAAGAATAAAATATCTATGAATAAATTAAACTAAGGATGTGAAGGACTCATTCCAGAGATTATGCTTATGTACATCTCAGGCATATAACACTCAGTGCCACAATAAACAAAACCTCAATAGGGGTGCTCCCAAGAGTTCTAGAGACATCTGGACAATATCCAACCCCATGAAATCAGCACCCCTTTGGTGAGCTTTTCCTTGGAATATTTGATACCCATATCGCAACTGTAACAGTTAGAGTAATTTTTAATTTCCCTAACTAAGATTCTTCTACCCCTTTTATTGAAAGTATAATTAGCACTATTCCCATTTAATATCTGTCCCAGAGACTTAATTCTTTGATCCATTCATATGCCACTGGCGTCCTGAAATCTCAGCAGATTTGCAGAGAGCATATATGCTCAGTTCACTGGACTCACCCAGGACAAATTAAAAAATTATGCTGATGGCCAAAGGTCATCCAAAAAAGCAAAGAATATCTACAAATGAAAGCAAAAAATTTCCTAACATCTGGCTCATAATGCCTGAGTCCTTTCTCTATCTCAAGCAGAGCAGGCATCAGCATCCCAAAATCATCAATGTTGAAGAATGAACAAACATAAGAGGGGATGCAACCATGGACAAAAGTAGACTTATTATTAATATAGGAATGGAAGGAATTGTAACATTGTTATAAAGATAGTTGTTACCACAAGTTCTGAGGGGAGGGGAAGGGGAGAATAGGTGGAAAAACGGACATTTTTAGAGCATTGGGATTGATCTGCATTATGCTTGCAAAGATGGATTCATGTCATCCTGCATTCTGTCAAAACCTATAAAATTGTATGGTGCAAAGTGTAAACCATCATGTAAACTATTGACCATAGTTAGTAGCAATATTTCAATATTTGTTTGGCAATGTAACAAAAGTACCACACTCATGAAAGATGTTATTAATAGAGTAAAAATTATTTTAAATTAAAATTTAAAAGCAATTTAAAAAGAGATTTTATGGGAAAATCTCGGTTACTAAAGATGTTTTAGAAGAGAGTAGGGTCTCAATTCAAAGAACACAGCTTCCAGTAAGAACAAATAGGAAAAGAGAAAGTTAAATACAAAGTAAGCAAAAAAACAATAATAAATATGACAGTGCAAAACAAAAAATAGAAAAAAATGGAGAAAACAAAAACTAATAATTTAAGAAGATCAATTGAATTGCTAAGTCTGAGAAGGAATAAAAGGGAAGCCATATATTAACAATATCAGGAATAAGAGAGGTAACATTAGTCCATATTCTACAGATACAAAAATGATGAGGTACTCTTATAAACAAATCTATGCAGATAAACTAACAAAGTAAATGAAATAAACAAGTTCCTTGAAAGACACAAAGTACTAAATCTCAATCAGGAAGGAATAGATAACTTATATTTCCCTATATCTAATGACAAAATTTAATATGCAGTTTAAAAATTTTGCATAAGGAAAAATTCTAGGCACAGATGCCTTCAACTGAAAAATCACACCAAACATTTAAAAAAGATATATAGCAATTCTACACAAAATTGTCCACAAAGCAAAGAGGACTGAATACCTCTCAATTCATGCAATCAATTTAGAATTAACATGATAAAAATAAAAAATATTATGAGAAAAGAAAACTAGTTGACAATATCTATCATGAACATTTATGCAAAAATTCTGTACAAAATTTTAATCAGTTAAATCCATAAAAGTATGAAAAGGATTATGCACTTTAATCATCAGTGGTTCACACCAGGAATGCAAGGCTATTTTAACATTAGAAAGTCAGTCAATGTAATTAACCAAACTAAACTCCAATGAAGACAGAACATATGATCATAATAGACACAGAAAAAGGTTTTGAGGAAATGCTGTATCAATTTCTGATTAAAATTCTCAGAAAATTTGCAATATTAGGAAATATCCTTAGCCTGATAAAAAGGTATCTTAAAAAAAAATACTACAACTGCCATCACACAGAATATTGAATGTTTTCCTTCTAAGATAAAGAAAAAATTAGTGCTGTTCATGCTCACCACTTCTATTCAAAGTCAACTGTAGACTCTGCTAAGAACAAGAAGGCAAGAAGACATAAGGACATCCATTTTTGAAAGGAAGAAATACACCTATCTTTACATGCAGAAAATATGACCATTCATGTTGAATAACCTATAGAATGACCAAAAACTACTAGAAAAAGTGATTTAAGCAAAGTTGCAAGATACCAGTTCAACATATATAAATATTTTGTATATAAGCAAACTAACAAAAAAGAATTGGAAATTGAAATTTAAAGAAAAAAGTGTAAATTGGCCTATCATCAAAAACAAGAATCAAGGATATATATAACAAAGATGTGAAATATACTTCTCATTGAAATCTACAAAATATTGCTAAAGAAATTAATGAAGACCTAAAAAATGGAGAGAGATACGTATTAATGCACAAGGTGACTCAAAATTGTCAGTATGTGAAATCTATTAAGGTTGATTGAATGCATTACATTGAATGCATTACCAATCAAAATCACAGCAACCTTTTTAGGGGTAGAAATTTAGAACCCGGTTCTAAAATACATTTGCTAATTCAGTTGACCCTGATTAGCTAAAATAACTTTGAAACAGAAAACAGATGGAAGTTGGAGAAAACATTTGGGAGGTTACAGTAGTCATATATTTCGTAGAGGTGACTCTGAAAACACAATCCATAAAATAAAATACGACTTATCAAAAAGGAAAAACTGTGCTCACTTTGGCAGAAAAAAAATATTAAAATTGGAATAATTCAGAGAAAATTGGCTTGTCACCTGTGGGGTTCTTTTCATCTTTCTAAGAAACAGTTTAGAGGCCTGCTCCCTAGCCCACACAGGGAAGTCAGTACTATCAGTTCCTACCTTAAACAAAAACATTCTTGGTCTGTTCAGTTAATTCCTTAACCAGAACCTTCACCTCCACCTTAAATTTGATGTAAGCCAATCTATGTCTTCATTATCTTTCTGCTTGGATTGCTTCTGATGTTTTAATGACCCCTCACATACACACTGCATACCTGCCCCTTCTCATGGACACCCTGAACTTTACTATGAAAAAATTCTGAATGAAAATTGTGCTGGTGATCAGCTCAGGAGAAGAGCTCCTTCAGCTATTCTCCCCCTCACCTCTGTTAACCACTGTGTTCAGAGTAATTATTTGCACTGTCTTGGGCTCACAAGACTGATTCCTGCAGTCTCCTGTGCAAGTATGATTCACAAATTTGTGAAGCATTCATATTTTTAATTTTTGGAATGTAACTTCACTTCTTCCTACAAATGTTGGAATAAAAATGCATAGAAAGTAATGATAAAGTTGTGGATTTAAGCAATGTACAAATAAGTAAGTGAGAACAAGTACAAAAAAGAAGTTGGGGGAAGAGGGACATGAGAATAATATAAGAGCATGCTATTGAAGTTAATTAGGTATCAAAATATGATTGTAAAGGATGTGAAATTTTAACCCCATGGTGACCACAAGGAAAGTAGATGAAAAATATGTCCATATAGAAATGAGAAGATGCCTGATACGGTACAAAATGAAAACTCAAATAAATGCAAAAGTAAATATTAAAGGAAGAAGTGAGGATCAAATTGTTATAAGACATACAAAGCCTAAAGAGGAAAACCTCAAAAGAAATTCCTTCATTATCAGTAGTGACTTTAAAAGTAAATTGATTGAGGGAATTTTGGGAATATGGCATCTGTTAGCAGATAAGGCTTAGTGCTCTAACAAAAACAGCAGAGAAAAAGCCTAAAGGTGCCAAAGGGACCCGGTTTGGTGGTCAGCAAACCAGGACAGCTCTTCTCAACTCCCAGAAGGTTGATGGTCAGTGAGAGACAAAGAAGCCAAAGTAGCAAACAATAAGTTGCTGAAACTCCTGGCCTCCAGGAACGGCTCCACTGCACCAACACTGAGATATTCAGCAGTGCTAAAACCCTCAGTGCTTTGAAACTGCCTGAGAGGAGATCAGACATCTTCCCTCCTGCCAGCTGTTAAAAGAGAAAAGAGAGATGGAGTCAGGGGCTTTTCTTCAGTGAATTTGGTCAACAGGGCCCACTTTGAATCTCAGCTCTGGCCAGATGAAAACATAGAATACCAAGAGAGATACACCTCTGTGGAAATGTGCACCAATAAGTGCCATCTGCTGGCCGTTCTGGAAATTACATGGGGAAAAACAGTTTTTAAAGCTCTCTTTACCCAACCGCTGGAAGAAAGTCTTAACCCCTTTAGCGATTCCCAGGCATGGTTTTTGGTAACCTAAACTGGGCAGTTTTAAAGACTGTATAAGTTGAACCAAATATCAAAAAGCTGTGAAAAAATAACAATAAGAAGACAGAGAAATTGGCCATTAGAGTAAGTTCATGAACGTATCAGATGCTTAGATTTCAACAAAAAAATTATAAGCCATACTAGGAGACAGGAATAGATGGCCCAGCCAATGGAACAAACCAAATATCCTGAGGAAATTTAGGATTTGAGACAATTAATCAATAATAATCATACAACTCTCATAAACCATTTTAAAGGTTTGAAAGAAAATATGCCTAAAGAGATAAAGGATGTTAAGAAGGCACTGGGTGAGCATAAAAAACAATTGGAAAGTCTGCAAAGAAAAATAATTGACCTTATGTGAATGAAAGACATTATGGATGAGATTAAAAATACACTAGAGGCACATAGGAGTAGATTTGAAATGCTTAAAGACAGAATTAGTGATTTGAAGAAAGAGCATATGAATTGGAAAAGACAGGAGAACAGAAAGAGAAGAGAATGGAAAAAACGGAACAGGTTCTCATAGAATTGAATGACAACGCAAAATGTAAAAACATACATATCATCAGTGTCACAGAAGGAGAAGAGAATGGAAAAGGGGCAGAAAGAATATTTGAGGAAATAATGACTGAATAGTTCCCTACCCTTAGAAAGACATAAATAACAATATCCAAGAAAGATAGCACACCCAGACAGAAAAATATGAACAGACCTACCCCAAGACACCCATGATTCAGAATGATAAATATAAGCCATAAAGAGAAGTTTCGAAAGCAGCAAGAGAAAAGCCAAGCTTTACATAAAAGGGAAACTTGATAAGATTAAGTGCTGACCTCTCATCAGAAACCATGGAAGAGAGAAGAAAGTGGTATGATGTAATTAAGGTATTGACAGAGAAAAAGTGCCAGCCAAGAATTCTTTACCTGGCCAAGTTGTCCTTCAAAAATGAGGGTAGGTTCAAGTCTTCACAGACAAAGAGAAATGGATGGAATATGTTACCAAAAGACCAGTATTACAAGAGATACTAAAGGAAGTTCTGCAGCCTGAAGGAAAAAAAGCAAGGGCAAAAAACTTGGAAAAGAGTGTAGAAGTGAAGAATATTAGAAAGGGTAAAAAAATAGACTAGAGAATGATACAACAACTGAAAGCTAAAGGTCAAAATCAATGGAGTAAATAATGCCTTTCCACTTACAACATTGAATCTTAATAACTTGAACTCCCCAATCAAAAGACACAGACTGATAGAAGGGATTTGAAAATATGATCAATCTATATGTTGTCTACAAGAAACTCAACTCAGACCTAAGGACACAACCAGGCTAAAAGTGAAAGGTTGGAAAAAGATATTCCATGGAATCAGCAATTAGTATTGCTGGGTTGGCAATACTAAAATCAGACAGAATAGATTTTAATTTCAAACTGCTATAAGGGATGAAGTAGATCATTATATATTAATAAAAAGGGCAATTCAACAAAGAGAAATAACTATTATAAATATGTATGCACCTAACCTCAGTGTCCCCAGATACATGAGGCACACACTGGCAAAGATGAAGGGAGAAATAGATGTCTTTGGAATAATAGTTGGAGACTTCTATACTGGTCTCAGTATTAGGTAAAACATCTGGGGAAAGGATAAATAAAGAAATTGAGAACTTGAATAATATGATAAATGAACTAGACCTAATAGACATCTATAGAGCATTGCACCCAAAAACAGCAGGGTATCAAAATTTTTCAAGGGCTCATGGATCCTACTCCAAGATAGACCAAATGTGGGGTCACAATACAGGTCTCAATAAATTTAAAAATATTGAATTTATACAAAACACTTTCTCTGATCATAATGGAATGATACTGGGAATTAATAATGGACAGAAAATGGCAAAATTCATAAATACATGGAGATTAAACAAAACACTCCTAAACAACCAGTAAGTCAATGAAGAAATTTCAAGGGGATTCAGCAAGTATCTTGAGAAATTGAAAATGAGTACTCAACATGTCGAAACCTATGGGACACCACAAAGGCAGTGCTGAGAGGGAAATTTATATCCCCCAATGCTTACATTAAAAAAGAAGAAAGAGCTAAAATTGAGGATCTAACTGCACACCTGGAAAAACTAGGAAAAGAACAACAAACTAATCCCAAACCAAGCTGAAGGAAAGAAATAGTAAGATCAGGGGAGAAATCAATGAAATCGAGAAAAAAAAAACAATAGAGAGAAACAACAAAACCAAACATTGGTTCTTTGAGGTCAAGAAAATTGACAAACACTTAACTAGACTGATAAAGTAAAAAAGAGAAAGACACAAATAAATAAAATCAGAAATGAGAGGGAGACATTACCACTGACCCCATAAAAGTAAATGTGATCATATAGAATCAAATGTTTAGGAATAAACATAACCAAGGACATAAAGGACCTGTATCCAGAAAACTACAAAACATTGCTAAAGAAACTGAAGAAGACTTACATAATGGAAGGACATTCTGTGTTCATGGATAGGAAGACTAAATATCATTAAGATGTCAATTCTACCAAAACTGATTTACAGATTCAATACAATCCCAATAACTATCCCCACAGCCTTTTTTGCAGGAATTGAAAAGCCAATAATCAAGTTTATTTGGAAGGGTACAGGAACCCTGAATAGCAAAAAAATTTCTTTAAAAAGAAGAACAAAATTGAAGGACTCTCATTTCCTGATTTTAAAGCATATTACCTACCTTCAGTGGTAAAAAAACAGCATGGCACTGGCATAAGGACAGACAGATTGACCAATGGAACCTAATCAGGAACTCAGAAATTGACCCTCTCACATCAAGTAAAGTGATTTTTGACAAGGCTGTTAAGCCCACGCAGCTGGGTCAGAACAGTCTGTTCAACAAATGGTGCTAGGACAACTGGATAGCCATATCCAAAAGAAAGAAAGAAGACACCCACCTCAGATCTTACACAAAAATTAACTCAAAATAGATCAAGGACTTAAATATAAAAACAACCATAAAACTCTAGAAGAAAATGTAGGAAAACATCTTCAATATCTTGTGGTAGGTCATAGTTTCTTAAACATTATGCCCAAAGCACAAGGAACAGAAGAAAAAATAGATAAATGGGACCTCCTCAAAATTCAAAACTTTTGTACCTCAAAGGACTGTCAAAGGGTGAAAAGGCAACCAACCCAACAGAAGAAAATATTTAGCAATCACATATCTGATAAGTGTTTAAAATCCATGATATATAAGGAGATCATGCATCTCGACAATAAAAAGCAAAGTATCCAATTTAAAAATGGGCAAAAGACTTGAAAAGACAAAAGTCCCAAGATGAAATACCAATGGCAATGAAACACATGAAAAAAGGTTCAACCTCACTAGTGAGTAAGGAAATGCAAATCAAAACTGCAATGCAATAACATTTCACACCTATTAGGCTGGCTGATTTGAAAAAGTTGGAAGTCTAAATGATGGAGAGGATGTGGGGAAATAGGAACGTTTATTCACTTTTGGTGGGAATGTAGACTGGAACAGCCATTGTGGAGGATTGTTTGGCAGTTCCTAACAAAGTTGAATATAGATTTGCCATGGGACCCAGCAATACCATTGCTAGGTATATAACAAAAAGAACTAAAAACAGTGACATGAGTAGATATCTGCACATCGATGTAGATGGCAGCATTATTCACAATAGTCAATAATTGGAAACAAGCCAGGTGTCCATCAACTGATGAATGGATAAACAAATTGTGGAGTATACACACAATGGAATATTATGCAGTGATAAGAAGAAATGAAGTCGTGAAACATATGACAACATGGAAGAACCTGGAGGACATTATGTTGAGTGAAGCAAGTCCGACAGAAAATGAAAAATACTGTATGATTGCCCTATTATGAACTCAATATATTATGTGAAATATAAATACATTATGTGAAATATGCATATGGGTAGAATTTTATATATAAGATCATTTTTCCTTGAAGCAGAAAAAATGCAAGTTAATATGACACAATGTTAATATCAGACAAAACAACCCCACATTATACTAAGTGTAGGAGACCAGATATAGAGTACAACATATTGTATGCTTCCATTTATATAAAATGTAAATATAAATCAATTCATAAAGTTGAAAGTTTGGTTGTTATGTAGGTGTAAGGAAGAAGGAATGCTAAGGGGTTTGGAGTCTTTCTTTTTGGAGTAATAAAATTGTTCTAGAATTTTTAAGATGATGAATGTACAACATTTTGGTTATACTAAATGCAATTGATTATATAATTTGGATGGAATAGCCAGAAATAGCAACAATGTACAGTGGGGGAAGCATAGAGAGATTGAGAGGTGAGGAAATGTTTTATTTGTTTCTTTGTTTTTTAAGTTATTATTAATATTGAAATAATGAAAATGCTGTAATAATGATCAAAGTGAAAAAGGCACAACCATGTAATTATAGCAAATATCATTGATTGTACACCTTGGAGGGCTTTTATGCTTTATTAATATGTATCAGTAAAATTTATTCAAAAGTAAATCGATTAAACTTCCCAGACAAAAGGCAGAGAATGACAGAATGAGCCATATTTTCCTTTTGTGTCTGACTCATTTCATTTAACTTAATTCCTATTGAGTAGACCTAAGGCAGCTGGTTTATAAATGGGATTGTGGCCGAAAAGGGTAGCCTAGTGATGTAAATGACACTTGAAAGAAAGCTAGAGAATAACTATGGACTGAATAACATAGTGAACCCAGAGGTGGATGAGAATTGGGGTTAAAATTACAAATACTAGAATATCCTTCTATGAACTAAAACAAAGTACCACAGTATTGCTAGGTAGTAAGAATGTGCAGAAGCACAGGAACAATACAATTAGTGTAACTATGGACTAAATTTATGAGCAATACTATAATATTTTTGCATCAATGCCAAAGATGTATTGTATTAATGAAAGGGAGGTATGGAAAAATATACCAAATGAATGCTATAAATCATAGTAGCAATATGCTGGTGATATTATCTCATAATTTGTAACAAATGTTCCATAATGATGCAGTGTGCTGGCGGAAGGGCGTTGTAATGGAATTTCACAGAAGTGCATGATTGTTTTGTAAGTTCACCATTTCTCTAATAAAATTATATTTTTAAAAAGCATGAGCTAACCTGTTGTCTGCAAGAGACATAATTTAAATGGGAATTTACAAGTAGGTTGAAAGTTAAATGATGGAAAAAAAATATCATGCAAGTAGTAACCAAAACTGAGCTGGGGTAACTATATTAATATCAGATAAAGGGGCTTTAACTCCAAAGGAGTCACAAAGTAAAAAGATGGTTATTATTTACTTACAAAATGGACAATTCACAAGATGTAATAATTATAAATATATATGCACATAATAGCAGAGAACCAAAATACATGAATCAAATACATATTTGAAGGGAGAAATTGACAGTTCTACTTTAATAGATGGAGATTTTTATATACCACTGTCACAATGGATAGAATATCTAGATAGAAGATCAATAAGGAAGTACAAGATATGAATAATATTCTAAACCAACTAGACCTAAGAGACATGTATAGAATATTGCACCAAATGAAAACAGAATAAACATTCTTCTTCGGTGCATGTAGATCATTCTCCAGAATAGACCATATATTATGTATAAAACAAGTCTCTATAAATTAAAAATTATTAAAACCATAGAATGTATATTGTCCAACCAAAAAGGAAAGAAGCTAGAAATCAATAAAAGAGGTAAAAATGGAAAACTCAGAAATAAGTGGAAATTAAAAATATATACTTAAATACACAATGGATTAAAGAGGAAATCACAAACAAAATTAGGTAATATCTTGATACAAAATAAAATGAAAATACAATGTACCAAAATCTTACAGGATGCATTGAAAACAGTGCTGTGACAGAAATTTAAAAAGAATGACTTCAAAACAGAGATCTAAACTCAACACTGGAAAATTAGATAAAGAAGAGTGAGCTAAGCCCAAACCAAGCAGAAGTAAGGAAATAACAAAGATTAAAGTGGGACTAAATGAAATAGAATAGAGAAAAAGCAATAGACCTAATTAACAAAAGCTAAAGTTCATTCTTTGAAAAGATCAGTTAAATTGGCAAATCTTTACCTGGACTTACAGAGAAGAAAGAGAACATATAATTAATGAAAATAAAAAATGCTAAGGAGAACATTACTACTGAACGTGCTTTAGTTTTCCAGGCTGCCGAAGGCAGATACAATGAAATGGTTTTCGCTTAATTGATGGGAATTTGTTAGCTTACCAACTTACACTTTTGGGGCCATGAAAATCTGCAGGTATTCTTTCTTTCCAAAGACAGGATACTGGCAATCCTTGAGACCTCTGCCACTTGGCAAGGTGCATGGTGGCATCAGCTGCTCTCTCCCTTCTTAACTGGGTTTCATTGCTTCCAGTTTCTTGCTTTTGTGGAGGTTTTAATCTCTCTTTTCGTTCACCTATTTTTAAAGGACTCGAGTAAGAGGATTAAGGTCCATCCTGGGCCACACCTTAACTGAAGTATCCTCATGAAAATGTCCTACAAATAATAGGTTTAAACCCAGAAGAATAGAGGAGCTTTAAGTACATGATTTTTGGAGTACATACACTTGCAGCTCCCCACACCAGTGAAATATAAAGAAGTATAAGAGGATACTATGAACACATGTCAATAAACCAAACAACCTGGATGAAATGGACAAATTCTTAGAACAACACAAACTACCTACATTGATTCAAAAAGAAATAGAACATCTCAACAAAACAATTACAAGTAAAGCTATAGAGTCAGTAAACCAAAAACACCCAACAAAATAAGCCCAAGACCAGGATTCACAGGAGAATGCTACCAAACATTTCTAGAAGACTAAAGTCCAATTTTGCCCAGCCTATTAAAAAAAATTGAAGAGGAGAGAACACTCCCTCATTTATTCTAAGAGCCTATTATCATATCCAAGCCAAAGCCAGATAAAAATAATGTAAGAAATGAACACTATAGACCAATCTCTCTCATGAATATAGATGAAGAAATTCTCACAAAAATATTAGCAAAACAAATCCAACAGCATATTAAAAGAATTATAAACCATTAAGAAGTCACATTTATCCATGGCATGCAAGCTTGCTTCAACATGAGACAATCAATTACTGAAATACACAACATTAACAGAATGAAGGGGAAAACACATGATCATACCAATTGATGTTGAAAAGCCAGTTGACAAAATCCATCACTCCTTCTTGATATTAACACATAGAACACTGGGAAATAGAAGGAGACTTCCTCAACATGATAAAGGGCTTATATGAAAAGCCCGCAGCTAACATTCT
>JAQZBX010062382.1:0-16901 GCA_029593785.1 Cabassous unicinctus
ATTAGTAACTATGTTTCAATATTTGTACATCAGTTGTAACAGATGTACTTTCCGCAGGTAAAAAGGTTATTAATAGAGGAAGAGGGGAAAAAGGGAGAATGTTAGGTATGTGAAAGTCCCCTATTTTCTGTATGTGACTTTACCGTGACATACAACTTCTTTGAAGACAAAATGAAAAAAACATAAGTTACTGGAGAAGAAATGGAAGGAAATGCCATGTTCATATAGGGCAACAGACATTAGAGTGATGAAAGGCAGAATGTAAAAAAATATATTTCTTATTTTTTTATTTTTTAAATATTTTTCATTATTTTTAATATCTCAATTTCTTTTTTTACTTTATTTTAGTTTTAGATTTTCTAAGTTATTATGTATTTTATTTCTTATGTTTAAATCTATCATTATTATTTCATTTTACCATTAATTGTATTTGGCAATATTCTTGGCTTCATTTTTGAAGAGGTTTTGGATCACAGAAGGGTTACAACTGAGGCATTGGAGGATAATTGGTGTGGGTTGTTAGTGATGGGGAATACAAGGGAGGAAATTCACCTTGGCATACATATAAGGTATAAAATGTGTTCAAATGTCATGGGGCATTGCCACAGTGAGTAGAGATTCACACAGCAACTGAAAGAATATTGAACTCATCCCATCCTGGGGAGCTTGGCCACATTCTCAGGAGAACAGCAACCATCCCCCAAGTACCGGGACAATGACTAGTAAAGAAGGATGTCATAGTGTGTTGACATCCCATTGATGGGCCCTTGATATTGATGACTATGCTTATGAGACTTTGCTTTTGAATTTACAACTTAGCCTAGGTTGTGGGGTGCCTAAGAGTTACGTACTGGGAGCCTCTTGTTACTCATATGTGGCCTCTCTCTAAACCAAACTCAGCATATAAATACATTACCTACCCCCCGGTGTTGGCCATGATTCCCAAGGATGAGCCTCTCTGACACTGAGGGATTACTACCAAGCACTGGCTGTTGATGAAACTGGAAAAAAGATCTTGAATAAAAGGGGGAAAAGGTAAAGACAAATGAGTTTATTTGGTTAAGAGACTTCAAAGTGAGTCAGGAAGTATATTAGACAGCCAAAGGAGTGCTGATGCAAAATACCAGAAATTGGTTGGTTTTTATATAGGGTATTTATTTGGGGTAGAAGCTTACAGTTACCAGGCCATAAAGCATAAGTTTCTTCCCTCACCAAAGTCTGTTGCTACGTGTTGGAGAAGGCAGCTGCCAACATTTACCAGGGTTCAGGCTTCTTGGGTTCCTTTCTTCCCAGTGTTGTATTTCTCTCTGGGATTAGCTCCTCTGTTTCCTCCACAAGGCAAGCTATAAATTATGAGGCTCTCTAGGCTGTGCCTCTCTCCACATGGGCAGCTGTAAACTGTCAGGTGAACGGCTCGTGACTTTTCCTGGAGCCTTCTTTCCTTCCTCACGACCAAGGTCCTCTGTGTGCTTACTCCCCTGGGCTCCAGCATTAACACTCTAACATCAAAACTACAACATCAAAACTACTCCAACTCTGTCCTCTGCCATGCCTTTTATATTTGATTCCCTACCCACCAAGGGATGGGGATCAACACCCTACTGACGTGGCCCAGTCAACGCCCTAATTATAATTACTCTTGCCCAGATTAACAGACCAGTTTACAAGCATAATCCAATATCTATTTTTGGAATTCATAGCTATATCAAACTGCCAAACTGCTACAGGACGTCATCAGAGAGGTAACGCTTTTGCACATCTCAACCAGATATCATAGACTGCCAAAGTAGATACTACCCCAAATAATAGGTTTCCTGAGGTCTCTGGAGGCACCCAGGTCCTACCGTCTTGGCAGAGAGCTCTGGAGTTTGGTGCCTTGCCAGTGGGCCCTACTTTGGAGTTTGTGTTCCCAAATCTGACAGAGTTGGACTCAGATGTGACTTCTCTACAAATGCCTCTTCTGTCCATTTTATTTGAGCCTATAGTTGGTGCTGGAGATGGTAGGTGTAAGTCAAAGAGACTTGAATCTCTGGGATATCCATATGCCTAGCCCTCTCCAGCCTAGCAGTGTACTCAATCCTATGATCCGGCTGGGCCTCCAACTCAAAATCCTGGGCCCTGAGCCTCAGCAGAGATGCCACACCTACTCTCCAGTTCATTGGACTCCCCCAGGACAACTAACAAGGAGGAGAGTATGGACAACAACCAACCACACCAAGGAACTGACAGAGTCTACAACTGCAAGCAAGAGAGTCCAATCCATCAGCCGCATGAGATCGAAGCTCCCTCTCGATTAGAGGTGGAGTGGGCATCACCATGCCAGAATCCTCCAAATTGGGAAATAAAATATGTAGTAGAGGGGACTTACTGGCATTCTACTAGAGACCTATTGCGATTCTAGCAATGGAAGTAATTATATCATGGATTTGGAGCCAGTGGCTTGTTCCTTTCTTTTCCTTTCTTTTCCTCCTTTACTCCTTCTTTTGAAAATTGGGAAACTGTACAATTTATTTAGAAAAATAAAGCACAAAAATTAGCAAAGAAAATCATAAAGAAAGAGAACAAAGTTACATGCATTACCATACTAGTTATCAAAACTAATTATAAATCTACAGTAATTAATAAAATATGCTATTGCCCCAGGAATAGGCTGACTGACCAATGGAACAGCACTGTGAGTCCCCACACAGGTCTATGCATCCTCGGTCTCCTCGCTTATCTTGGTAATTTTTTTTTTTTTTAATAAAAGAAGAATCAGGACACCTACTTCATACCTTACACAGAATCAATTCCAGATGGATTGAAGACAAAAATGAGAAACGCAAACATAACTTTAAAAAGGAAACATAGAGAAAAATCTTTGTGATATGTATGGTTTTTAAAGCAGAATGCAGAAAACACTAATCATATAAAATTTTAAAAAAGATTACTTGGACTATTTTAAGAAATTCTGTTCATGAAAATTAACAATATAAAAGAGCAGCCTCCAAAAAGGGAGGGAATATTTATATCAGACATACATCATCATATATATATATCTGAAAAGGACTCACAGGCAGAATGTAATAATAACTCTTACAAATCAGTAAGTAATTGACAAGTAAACTAATATAAAGATGGACAAAAGACTTGAATGAACACTTTTCAAAAGAAAATTTCCAAATGTCCTTTAAACATATGAAACATTTCTCAATTTCATTAAACATCCAGATAATGTAAATGAAAACAAAATGAGACTCATATACATCATTAAGAAAACTAACATGGCTATTCTTGACAAGGATATTGAGCACTGACAATTATTATGCACTGCTTGTACAAGTGTAGCTTGGTATATCCACTTTGTTTAACCATTTAGCAATATTTACTAATGCTAAATATGCATACACTATGATTCAGCAATATCAGCTCCTGGAATATACCCAACAGAAATATATATAACTTTCTATCAAAATATGCAGAGAACCACTATTCATAAAACTCCCAAACTGGAGCCAATCCTAATAATGAACAATAGAGTAGTGGATATTTATTCTGTATAATATTTATAAAATTATGTTGTATAAAAAATGAAAATGAGCAATGGAGAAATACATTTATCAGTGTATAATGTGAATGAATCCAGCAACAAAAATTATTATGCAAATTTATCCATTTAGATAGAGTAAAAATTAGGTGGAAACAATATATGCACTTAGAAGTTAGACTAGTGGCTATACTTTTTCTGGATGATGGTGGTTCTGTCCATAGAGGAAGGGAAACTAAGGAATTCTTTTGCAGTTCTAATAATGTTTCCTGCTGTTTTTGCTGTTGTTCTTGTTTAATCTGAAATGTAGCTATATGGATATGTTAAGTTTGTGAAATTTACTTATGCTATGGGCATTCTTTTATAAGTATATCATATTTCAATAATAGGTCAAAATGCAACACAGAAGGGAAAATGTCTACACATATAAACACATTGTGTTTCACTTGTGAATTTTTAAAACAGTGCAATAAGCAGTGTGTAAATATCCACTGAAGATATGTGGAGACCATAAAATGAAAAAAAGTATAAGAAATAGCTCATTTAATTAAGGATAAAATTATATTATACATCTAAATATGAGCTATGGAATTGTGAATATAAAATATATTATTTATAATTATTTGCAATAATATTGAGGGCTTGACATACTGTTCTGTTTTCTTTTATTAGGCACTGCCTATATTCTCAAGCGATTCTTGTCTCTAATTGAAAACATTGCAGGAATCCCCAGAATGGGAGTTTAATATTTTCTTGCTTATTGTGTGGGTCTTCAGCCAATGATATGACAAATGAACACTTAGATGTTCCATAGAAGCCTGATTTTCCAAGGAAAAAAGTATTTTGGAAAAAGATTTTGTGAAATATTACTATTAGTTATTGGTGGTAGCTGAAATTATGGAAATTTCTCAATATACTTATTGATTATATGGTCTTCAGAAATTATCTTCTATGGATATTTATCACGTTTTTAAGGGAAGAGGTTAAAATGTTCTAATATTTAAATTTGTGGAAACAAGTTGGTTATAAATATAACTTAACTGCCAATTCTTAAAAAAAATCTGTTTTGTCTTCTGATTATTTCTCAAATGATGAACCAAGAAGAGAACAGTGTAGTGAGTGGTATATGTTTTAAGTATATATATAGTTAATTTTTAAAGTTACTCTCCATCATTATTAGGTAGACATATAAGTTATATCACAAAATTTAATCCTTTTTGTAGAATATAAAAAATAAAATGTCAGAAATTGGCACATAACTGATTTTATAAGATATTTTGAACATCAATATAATCTAATATATTACAGAGTATTGAGCAAGAAGGATAAGTAAAAATCTAGAACAAGAAAAATAAAATAAAATTTTAGGCACATTAATTGCATTTCTGCAAAACAAATTCAATCTATATTTTAGGTTAAGACCCTAAAAAGTTGAGCATTATACATTTCCATGGATGTTAAGAAACATGCTAATAAAAATTCAGGGGTAAAGGGAATATCAACACATAAATTTCTGTTTAGAATCTTCCCTCTTCCAAAAAAGAATCATGTCCAGGTGGGTTGACTGGGAACTACTGAGCATATAGGGAATATCCAACAAATTCTCTGCAAACTTTTCCAGAAAACTAAACAGGAGTATATATTTCTCAATATTCACAGACACAGGCAGAAATGTGATAAATGTTTTACGGAGAATTTGGTTTGCAATACTTTATGTGTGCTGAGAATCTTTATTTCTTAAAGTAATTAGAAAGAGTTGTGAGATAATTAAAATGACACTAAGAACTAAAGAGTAATATCCATCTTTAGTATAAATATCATGTTCTATTTTCTATAACAAAACCAACTTACCGAATAACCTTTAAACATCTTAATAAATCTGTTAAAGAAATTGTCATATTGTCACCCCCTGCCTTTCTTCACATCAAAATTAAGTTTATATCTATTACATTGTTTGTAACAGAGCTCAACTTGTGACATAAAACTCCTGTGGCAATAATTACTGTCAATTTGCAAAGTAAAGTCTGGTTGAGGGTGCGCATACAATATACATACATAGACTTTCAGCCACGCCATGAATGGTAAATTAACTTTTGTCCTAAAGTCCTTGCTGATATAAGGAGAAAGAAAACAAATTTACAATTGTATTTATAATATAACAATGAGCTCCTGTTTAAAAGTCTTTGGCATCATTAGAACACATATTTTAGAGACGTTGAAGTAAGACTAAAAGATCTGAAATGGGGACCTGTATTTGAAAGTAGCCATAAGCAAGTCTCACTTCCTTTCTCTCACAATTGATTATAACATTTGCTGTGAATATAAAATGAGCTAGATGCTATTGATATGGTAATCATTGTCAACGATATGCTCAACAAGCCAGGAAAAAGCTTATCTAGAAAAAATCAATTAAAGTGAAATTCAATTAATTTTGCCTTATAGATGCAGGTAAAACTCTTTTCCAAGTTATTTATGCAACAAAAGGAATTATGATAGCACATGGTCTCAATCTAGGTGAGAATGGCTTGGTAACGATAATGACTGCAATCTTTGGTATATCTCACATCCCAATCTCAAAGGATTAAACAGCTTAATTATGGCTGATTTCAAGCCATGTGTGATGGTTGGGCTAATTTGTCAAACTTGGCCAGGTAATGGTGCCCAGTAGTTTGTTTAAGGAAACACTGGGCTAATTGTAATACAAGGACATTTCCTGGACTTTAATCATCAGCGAGTTGATTATATTTATGGCTGACTACAGATACAATCAAATGAGGATTTTGCCTTCACCCATGAGTGAGGTCTTATCCAATCAGTTGAAAGACTTAAATAGAAGTGATTTCAGCATTCAGAGAGAGAATTTCCAACTCTATTTCAGATAGCCTGCATCTCCTGGGGAATGCACTAAGGACTTTCATTGAAGTCCCTGGACACCCTACAGAATTTGGACTTGTGAATCCTCACAGTCATGAAAGACAATTTTATAAAATTTCATACCATTTACAGATATATCCTGTCTGTTCTGTTTACCTAGAGAACCCTGACTAAAGCACCATGACTATTGTCACATCAACATAGTTTCTTTCTTTTATGACAGCTTTTAAAAGAGATTCCTGAGTTTCAAATCTATTGATCTCATATACATTAACCTTCAAATCCATTGATCTCATATACATTCACATTTTTGAACCCCAAACAACTCTAAAACCATTGAGAGGTGTGTTGTATTCTTTGATATAAGGGTCAAATCTGTAAGAACATGAATTTGAAAACAAGGAATATGATTTGCTCATAACAATAAGTAGTCTTTGATAACTATGGTTCTGTTATTGGGCAAGGGCTCATTGCCTGAAGCACACACACACTAGTAAGCTAAAATATCCATTACAATAAAAAGTATAAGTCACTCAGTTAACATAAGTTTTAACAACTACAATATCAAGTCAATGAATGGAAATAAGCTAAAGTAACAACTTTACTTTAGTAAAGTATTTGTACTTCCTGACAAAGGATAGAAGTATATTCCAGTATATTTGGGTCAAGAACAAGGCATGAATATATCAGGTCCAGATTCCAGAAAATTAAAAAGGGTGAAAAACTATAAATTCCAGAAGATGGGACCAAGTTCATAGAGTTATGGATGTGTCTTTGGAGGCCTGCAGATGATGTAGGCAAGTAAAAGTTTACAAGGTTGGATTGTTTTTAATTTTCATTACAGAACTAAGTGAGGTAGTTGAGATTTGTGACATGATCTTTGTTAAATAGTTAGACAATGTTGAATTCTTCCACATGAAAACTTGATTCTGAAATGCATTCATGTTATTTACCTACTGAAAATTTCTTCTGGATCTTAATGGACAGCATCCTCACTTTTGTATGATGATTTTCAGGCATAGAAAAGCATATTGGTGATGAATTCATTGAGAATTTCAAAGAGTTTACTAGGAAAGAGGGGATTCCGGAAGAAAACATCGTAAATCTCACTGAAACAGGTAATGTGACTACACTGTTTCCTGAATGACTGATATATAAATATACTCTCAGGAAACATTTATTTCTTTCAAATTCCTTTTTCCAGAAATTATTCTCTATAAAAATTCTGTGCTGATAGCTTGCAGTTTTCCCAGTTCCTATTTTATCACTGACATCTGTCCTAAAATTTCAATTTTTAGATGATTGGAAGCAGTGACTTTGAGGCCTGCCATATATTTTGTCAGTAGGTTAAACTTTCCTCTTATCCCTGCCACTATATAATCTAAGTCAATAAGCAAATATTGTGACTGAACAGGTGCCTAATATTTACAGAAACTTCCTTTCTTGTTCCAATAACAGCAATTATGCCACTGGATAATATTTTCTCTATATCAGATAGCTTTGTTTCTAGTGGTACTTTCCAAGGTGATATTGGTTGAGGAAATTAGGGCAAAAGCAGTTACAGTGACAAAGCATTATGATGCACCCAAAGATGATTTAGGTATAAGCAACAGAAGCTGGTGGAGTATGGGAACACTGGCAAAGCAGTTAAGGAGGTAAAGATTCAGATCACAGTAATATACAAAAGATATGGAACACTTCACAAATTTGAGTGTCATCCTTGTGCAGGGTGCATGCTAATCTTCTCTACATCATTCCACTTTTGGTGTATGTGCTGCTGAAGCAAGCACTGGTTCACAATACTTTAAGGGGACTAGCACAAGGCTGGTCATTAAAATGACACATTGTAATTGAGTTGGTTATAGTTGAAAATAGGAGATAATAATAGATAAATGAAATTTGTTAGATGTGTACTATGGAACATAAGGCAGAAACAAATCAAAATGTGTTGCAATGTGGAGACTTCAAATAGTTAAAGTAATTTAAAATGCAGCAATAATATTTACAGTACAATTGCATGTAGGCAAGATAAAACATATACACATAAAATCTTACATTTTACAAGGATATTTAGACAATGTAGGTCATATAACAAGCACAGTAGAATATGTGTTGAGGTAGGAAGGAAGAATTGTGATAGGGTTTGGACAGAATGGAAAACATGAAATATTGAAATTTAATAAAATAAATATAACAAAAGACAAAAAAGAGGTCTTAAACAAACTGAGGGTGGCCAATCACTATGAAATGAGAAGTAAGAAAAGCAAATTTCTGTCTAAAAGTCAAAATAAATAACCAATAATTTAAAAAAATACAATCTTATTGTATTTGTATTTGAAGTAATTCAACAAGACAGTGCTTAAACCCTCCTCCATAGTGTCATCCATTTGAGGAGCCTACTGTGAAAATAGAGAATATTGAATAGCCTGTGTTTTAGATACAATATTTTCCTACCATCATTGCATGTTAAAAGGGAAAGTTAACCAAAAGTAAAACATAGGAACTCATGAAATAAATTAATAAACATGAGTAAACAAATAAGTACATGCATATTCAAATAAATTAATATTTGCTCCCTGGTGGGCAAAAATTGTCCTGAATAATTAGTAGACAGCCCAAGGCATTTTGTGAAACTTTCAAATGTTCAAGGAAAATCAACAAATTGCTTAATGTCTCCTAAGGGAGAATCTAAAAGGTGAAAAAAAAATCTATAAATTTTTCTCACTCTGCCATGTTAAGAAGGAGATGGGGGAGTCAATGCAAAGGATTCATTACAGGTAAAAAGATAGAAAATTTCATCTGATGTCATATTTTACCGCTATCTACAACCTCTCAGTGACATTTGCAAGGTCCCACTTTTACTCAATGACAAAGACATAGTAAAATATGAGGATATGATTCAGTTTGGTATGCATTCTACTGTGCAATAGTGCCTGAGCAGAATAAGACATCTCTTCTTTTTTCTTCATATTAATTTTTCAAATTTCACATTAGCTTTAAGTCTTCATTTTTGTTTTGGTTGTGAAGCTCCATTCTCATACGGACCTTGGAAACATCATCATTATATTGCTTATATAACATTTATGCTTTATATAAATAAGTATATGATAATGGAAGTCAAATCTTAGAGCAAATAAAGTATAATTAAAGGGACAAGAATAAAAAATTTTCACAGATGTCTAAAGGCAAAGGTATTCAGTCCTTCATTTGAGTCTCTCCAAATTTTTTTGTCATTTACTGGCTCTAATCTCATCAATGCCCTCCTTATAACTAAAGTAATATTTAATGTACATTGAGATAAATGTAAAAAATGCATCAAAAAACAAAATCAAATAGTCAACAAGGATAGTAAACTAGGAAAAAGGAATTGTTGCTTTCCATATAATTCCAAAGTTGGTGAGAGTAAGCTTATTGAATTCTCTTACCTTATAGGAAAACCTGTACTAACCAGTGTAATTTTTTTCTTAAATGTTTCATCATTGCAGATAAACAAGATTTATATTTCTTCTTATGGTAGTTGCTGACAATATATTTTTCTAAGTATAATATCTACTGAGCTCGATTTGATAATTCTGACATAAGGAAACTGTGTGCATGGGGGCTGGATTGGATCTCAGAAAGCCACAACCTTAAAGCAATGTTTTATGTGATATCTGTGTGGTCAACATACCTGCTCTCTTAGATGCTTTTTTTTGTTTATAGACTTCTATCAGTCTACTTTATCATACAGTTTATTATATTTACAAGCCATTGCTATCCCATCTGCAGGCATAAGAAGAAGGCTTAAAGTCCATAACCTAATTCATAGGTACCATATTCTATAAGGAACTTTAAGAAAAAATATTGCCTACTTTTTTCCAAGTCTTATTTAAGGTGTATTTTACATCTTTGTTTCTCAAGTTATAGATCAAAGGATTCAACCTGGGGATAACCAGTGTGTAAAATATGGAGGCCACTTTATTGATGTCATTGGAATGACTTTAATACTTAAAATTAAAGTCCCATAGAGCACTACTACCACTGTTAGATGGGATCCACATGTGGAGAAGGCCTTGTGTCTGCCATCAGCAGAGTTCATTCTGAGAATAGCTCCAAGAATGAGCAGGTAAGACACAAGAACTATAAGGAGGGATGATATCAAATTAAAAACTGAGAATATCTGAATTATCAATTCATTTTCTTGTGTGTCTGAGCAGAGCAGGGATAACAAGGGGAGACTCTCACAGTAGAAATGACAGATGACATTGTAGCTACAGAAGGATAAATTAAAAATAAAGTTATAAAATATATATTGCATACAAATATTTGTGACAATAAGTCACTTGAAAAGCAATTCTTTTATTATTTTTATGTCAGGGCTATGATAATGAATAGGTTGAGATGGTTGTTTTCAATGTAACTCACCACAGCTGTCCTCCACCCCCACACACCATTACCAAAAATTGGACCATCCATTGATTTTACTTAAATATTTTAATATAGCTCTACTTAAATATGAATTTACTTAAAATATTTCCTCCTCCTTTAGGGGCATTTTCATTATAACTGATATAGGAAATTTGTTTGTTAAACATCAAATACACTTTCTTGTTGAAGAATCTTAGATAAAATGAGGAAATTTGAGCAAGGGATAAAGTGAAGACATTGTCATTGGTTTGTATAATGAATTTTCAAAAAAATTCCCTTTGATAAAGAAAGTCTTTACTTTTTGGGAAAAGTAAGTTAAAATTTGATATATTAGCCAACAGCATAAAAGCAAAATAAAATACACTAAGGATTAGGTTTTCATGGATTACTTGTTATTTTAAATCCTTCCACACATTAAGGTCCCATGGACTAAATTCACACAGAATTTCTCTGCACTATAATGCAGACAAACATAAGTGTCATTAAATAAAAATGTAAATATAACACCAATAAGTCACAAATTTAAAAGCAAAACAGTGTAAGATGAAGATGGCAGGTGAAGATAAAAGAATTGGTGGTTTAAGAAATTATGACCATCAATACTTCCTTTAAAAAAAAAAATCATTGAAATGAACCTGGTTATAATGAAAATAGCAATGCCAGCAGGCTCTGAGGAGGCTCCAAGCAACTAAATAGGAAAATACAATTTATGACAGTAAAGTATAAAAATGATAACCCAGGTGTCCATCAACAGTCAAATGGATAAACAAATTGTGGTCTATTCACACGATGGAATATTATGCAGCTATGAGAAGAAATGAAGTCTAAAGCATATGACAACATGGATGAACCTGGAGGACATTATGTTGAGCGAAGCAAGCCAGACACAAAAGGACAAATACTGTGAGCAATATATTTTGATTAGTATCCATTGTTGTATTGCATTGGGAAATCTGAAAAGTCTCCTAGGTGTAAGCAAAGGAGATAATCCTATGGTTTGGACTATACAGTATATCTAGTTAGGGTGTATATGGTATATAGCAATTTAGATGGCTGTGATGTCTTTTGGATATAGTTGTTCCATATTTCTACCTAAATTTTACTTCATAGTATTTTTTTATTATTTTTATTAATTTTGATGTTCAAAACATTTTATTTACATCATATAGTGGTTGGACTGTTTGCTTATTTCTGCATCATAAAATAAAATCCTTTGTGTAGCCAATGAAATTTGAATTAAAATAACTAATCGGGGGAAGCAGATGTGGCTCAACAATTGGGCTCCCGTGCACCATATAAGAGGTCCAGAATCGATTTCCGGGGCATCCTGGTGAAAGGCAGCCTGGCACACGCAGTAAGCTGGCCCGCACAGTGTGCTGACCTGAGCAGGAGAGCTGGCCGGTGCAGACAGCTGGTGCAGCAAGATGATGCCACAAAAAGAGACACAGAAGAGAGTCAATAAGAGATGCAGCAGACCAGAGAGCTGAGGTGGTACAAGAGATTGGTTCCTGGTGCCACCTAAAGAGAAGACAAGCAGACACAGAAAAAAACATGGAGAGCAGACAGTGGGCACAAAACAACAAGGGTGGGGGGAGAAAAATAAATAAATAAAACTAATTTGGATAAAGTAAACAGTATATTTATATTGCCGTATGAGGACAAATATTACTAAACTTTTTATTCAGTGACTTAAATATTTATATAAATTACATAAACATAAATCATATATCTAAATATGAACTATATATATGTAAATATTGAAAACTTCTTTTGTTTCCCAGAGTAAATATTCTGGACATATATAAAATAAATATTAATATTACTTAATGGAGGCTGCTGAGAGTAAAGAACTTTTGTAAATTTTCTTATATCTTTTGCTTGTAAGGTGTGTCAAAATTATCAGCAATCCATATCTATGACTTATAAAAGAAGGAGGTAAAATGTTCTAATGTCTGGATTTGTCAAAAAATTTGGAAATAAATAAAACATATTATACTAATATACAAAAACATTCTTGTGTGTTTTGATCAACCTTCAAATGATAAATCAAGAAGAGAACAAAATTTATTTAGACGGTGGTCATTAAAGCAGCACATATAGTAAAACTGGACTGATACAGAAGATTATCATGGCCCTTGTGCAAGGATGAAATGAAAATTTATGACATGCTCTATATATTTTTTCAAATCCAACATCACATTAAAAGAATTATACACCAGCATAAAGTGGGATTTATCCCAGGTATGCAAGAATGGTTCAACATAAGAAAATCAATTAATGTAATGGACAACATTAGCAAAGTGAAGGGAGAAACCACATGTCCATCTCAACTGAGGCAGAAAAGGCATTGAGAAAATCCATCATCATTTCCTGTTAAAAACATGCAGAAAAATAGGATTAGAAAGAAACTTCCTAAACATGATAAAGGGCACACATAAAAACCCACTAACGTCCTACTCAATGGTGAAAGACTGAAGATTTTTCTTCTAAGATCTGGAACAAAGGAAAGATGTTCACTGTCACCACAGTTATTCAACAAAGTACTGGAAGTTCTAGCCAGAACAATCAGGCAAGTAAAAGTAAAGCATCCAAATTCTATAGGAAGATGAAAGACTCTCACCATTTGCAAATGAAATGTTCATATATAAAGTCCCAAAAAATACACAATGCTGCTAGAGCTAACCAATGGAATTGAGCAAAGTGGCAGAGTTCAAGATGAACATGTTTCTATACACTAGTAACGGGAAATCTGAAGAGAAAATCAAGAAAAAAATCCACTTACAATAGTAACTAATAGATTCAGTAAGGCTGAAAGTAAATGGCTGGAAAACAATCTTACAAGCTAACAATAGCCAAAAAAGGGCAGGAGTAGCTATTCTAATATCAGACAAAATAGACTTTAAATGCAAATCTATTGTAAGAGACAAAGATGGACACTATATATTAGTAAAAGGGGTAATCTCTCAAGAAGAGAAAACTATCTTAAACATTTACGACCTAATCGGGGTGCCTCAAAATACATGAGGCAAACTCTGGAAAAGCTAAATGGAGAAATAAATGCCTCTACAATTATAACAGGGGATTTTAATACACCATTATCATCATTAGACAGAACATACAGACAGAGAATGAATAAAGAAACAAAGAAACAAAGGCTCTGAACAATACATTAGAGGACCTGGACTTAATAGACATACACAGAACAATACACCCCAATACAGCAGGATTTACATTCTTCTCAAGTGCATATGGATCACACTCCAAGATAGGCCACATGCTAGGCCACAGAAAAACTCTCAATGAATTCAGAAAGTTTGAGATTATACAAAGTAATTTGTCTGAACACAATGGAATAAAATTGGAAATCACTAAGGGCCAGAGAAACAGGTTAGGCACAAGGATATGGAAGTTCAACAACACACTCTTAGACAAACAGTGGGTCAAGGAGGAAATCTCAAAAGAAATCAGTAACTACCTTGAAACTAATGAAAACAACAACACAACATATCAAAACCTATGGGATGCAGCGAAAGCTGTCCTGAGAGGGAAGTTCATAGCCATAAATACATATATTAAAAAACAAGAAAGAGCTAAAATTGAAGACATAACTGCACACTTGGAAGAATTGGAAAAACAACAACAAACTAAACCTAAAGAAAGTAGAAAGAAGGAAATAACAAAGATTAGAGCAGAACTAAATGATATAGAGAATAAGAAAGCACTAGAAACAATAAACAAAACCAAAAGCTTGTTCTTCAAGAATATCAATAAAATTGACGAACCCTTAGCCAGACTAACAAAGAAAAAGAGAGAACAGATGCAGATACACAAAATAAGGAATGAGCAAGGGGATATCACTACTGACCCCAAAGAAATAAAGAGTATCATAAGAGTATAATTTGAAATGTTATATGCCAACAAGAATGATAATTTAGAGGAAATGGACAAGTTTCTAGAAATGCACAAACAGCCCACATTGATGAAAGAAGAAATTGATAAACTAAACAGTCCAATTACAGGTAAAGAGATAGACTCAGTCAAAAAAACCTCCCAACTAAGAAGAGCCCAGGACCAGATGGCTTCACAGCTGAATTCAACCAAACATTATGGAAAGAGCTAACACCAATTCTGCTTAAGCTCTTCCAAAAAATAGAAGTAAAAGGAATATTGTGTAACTCATTCTATGATGCCAACATTACCCTAATACCAAAACCAAACAAAGATACCACTAGAAAGGAAAATTACAGACCAATTTCTCTAACGAACCTAGATGCTAAAATCCTCAACAAAATACTTGCTAATCGCATTCAGCAACGTATCAAAAGGATTATACACCATGACCAAGTGGGTTTCATCCCGGGTATGCATGGATGGTTCAATATAAGAAAATCAATCAATGTAATACACCACATAAACAAACTGAAAGAAAAAAATCACATGATCATCTTTATAGATGCAGAAAAAGCGTTTGACAAAATACAGCACTCTTTCTTGACAAAAACACTGCAAAAGATAGGAATAGAAGGAAACTTTCTGAATATGATAAAGGGTATATATGAAAAACCCAAAGCTAACATCATCTTCAATGGTGAAATCCTAAAAGCCTTCCCTCCAAAATCGGGAACAAGACAAAGATGCCCACTATCACCACTCCTATTTAACATTGTCTTAGAAGTACTTGCTAGAGCACTGAGGCAAGAAAAGGATATAAAAGGCATCCACATTGGAAAAGAAAAAGTAAAAATTTCATTATTTACAGACGACATGATCCTATGCATAGAAAGGAAGAAATACAAAGGCTAAAAAGCACATGAAAAAAATGCTCGACCTCGCTTGCTATCAGGGAAATGCAAATCAAAACTACAATGAGATACCGTCTTACACCCATCAGAAGGGCACCTATTAAAAAAAACAGCAGACTCTAAGTGTTGGAGAGGATGTGGAGGAATAGGAACCCTCATCCACTGCTAGTGGGATTGTGGAATGATCCAGCCACTGTGGAGGACAGTTTGGCGGTTCCCCAGAAAACTAACAATAGATCTTCCATATGATTCAGCAATTCCACTACTAGGTATATAACCAGAAGAATTGAAAGCAAAGACACAAACAGATATATGCACACTAATGTTCATAGTGGCATTGTACACCATTGCCAAAAGTTGGAATCAGCCCCGGTACCCGTCAACAGATGAATGGATAAGCAAAATGTGGTACATACATACAATGGAATATTACTCACTGTAAGAAGGAATAAAGTGCTAACATACAGAATAACGTGGATGAATCTTGAAGACCTTTTGTTGAGTGTAGCCAGCTAGGCATTAAAGGATGAACAGTATATGACCTCACTGATTTGAACTGAGAAATGTGAGCAGTTTCTGAGAACCATTGTCTGAAAGATAGGTTAACAAGGGAGAGAAAGAGAAGAGTAGGCTGTGAGCCATTACCCATATAAACATAATCTATGGTAAAAGGATAAAGTATAGTTGCATATTGAAGGATAGAACAGATGTGTAGTGATATTACTGAGTTTGGTGGTGCAGGGTTGACAGGTGGGTTGATTAAGAAGGGCAGGTTGGAATACCCAGGGCATTTTACTATGAATCTTGTCATTCCATGAGTCAAGACAGGGGAGTGTCATATGGCCCAGGGGGATGGGGAGGAAGGAACAGTTAAGATCAAATGAAGTATTTAATGGTCATGGGAAAGGTTTATCATTACCTTACAGTAATGGACACAGGACATGGTAAATATCATCAAAAATTATTAAACTGTACAGTCTAAATTGTAAACTATAATGTAAACCACTGACAATGCTTAGTTGCTATATTTTACTACCTGTATAACAGTTATAACAATGCTAACATCTATAAAAAAAAAAAAGAGGTTTTAATATGGGGTGGGGAAGGGGGAGGGTGGTTGGGTATGTGGGAGTCTCTAGTATTCCATGTGTGACTTTCCTGTGACCTAAAACTTCTTTGAAAATTAAATGAAAATTTGGGAGACACTGGGGAATGAGATGGGAAAGGTGTCACTGTACACTGGACATCTGATAATACAGTGACAAAAGGAAAAAAGAGTAATTTAAAAAAAA
>JAQZBX010062383.1:0-16900 GCA_029593785.1 Cabassous unicinctus
AGATTTATTTATTTATTTATGCCCCCCTTGCTGCTTGTGCTTGCTGTGTCCATTCGTTGTGTCTTCTCCGTGTCTGCTTATCTTCCCCTTGCTGTGAGGTCCCGCTGCATCAGCCCCTCGCGCCGCGCGGGCCGGCCTGCCCTCACAAGGAGGCCCCGGGAAGCGAACCCGGGGCCTCACACATGGTAAACGGGGGCTCTATCAGTTGAGCCACTCCCGCTTCCTTTTACATACTTTCAATCCTGGACCTCTGAACTTCCCCTTCCCATGCCAATTTCTATTTTGTTCTTAAAGCTAAACTAAAGAATCTTCCTGTGTAGCATCAGCTTATCACTGTTGACACAGCACTTTAAAGTATCTCCATTACAAAGCATTTCACACTATATTATACTATCAATTTACTATTCATTTGGGATGCTTTTCTGAAGGGGGACCACACAGCATCCGTCTCAGTGTCTGAAGCAACTAGCCCAGTATTGCTACAAAATAGCACCTCCAAAAAATAGTGTTTCCCCTCTCCCTCAGAAAAGCTTAAAAGTCAAACCTTCTTTGGAAGAAAACCATTCTGTATATACTTTACCTGTGCGACATTCATTGCATATAAATTTTCCTCTTGGCATCTCAGTTAATCCAAGGCACTCCAGGTGAAAAGCCCCACAGCACTGAGCCTCACATAACAGCAGCTCACCCAGTTTCTCACAGTTCTATTAAGAGAAAGGAAACAGATTGGTCTATAGAAAAAGGTTTTTTAAAAAACCCAGGCAGAAGGCCCTTGTGAGGACCTTGGCCAGAAACAAGAAATCCCACCATTCAACCAATATTTAATAATTAACTCCTCTGTGCCAGGTACCACAAAGTCCCTGGCTTTCGTTGTTCTTATATTCTAGGGGTACAAGAGAGAAGTAAACAAATTAAAAAACAGGAAAGGTATCAGTTAGTGAAAAGTACTACGTAGAGAACTCATATAGCTACCTTAGGGTGGGTGTTTTGGGACTGCCTTTCAGACTGGCTCTGGGCTGGGCTGTGAATGAAAAGGCAGCCACATGAAGAAGCCAGCAAGCACAGAATGTCTAGAGACAGGAAAACCCATGGTATGTTTGAGAATCACAAAGCCAAAGTCACTGGAGTAAAGTGAACAAAGATTAGATGTGCTGGAAGATGAGGTAAGAGAGAGGGAAGAATCTGTTTGTGTAGCCTTAAAGATTCTGGTACAGAATTTCATATTTTATTCTAATTGCAAAGAAGTGCCATTAGAGAACTTTAACAACCAAAATCTGAAATCAGTTTTTTTGTTGTTTGTTTTAAAGATAGCTCTGACTGCCACATGAAAAATGAGTTCAAGAGAAGAAGGGTGCAAATAGAAGCAAAGTGACAAACCAGGAGGCTACTGCAGTGGTTCAATCAAGAAATACTGCCAGGCTGCACTTGGATCGTACCAAAGTCTAAAGACCCCCTGAGATACATTCAGCACCATTTCAAAGTGATCACCTTTCTGAGATGATTTGTCCTGAGACAGAGGGTCATCTAAAAGAAGGGCTAAGGAAATAAGGACTTGGATCCATCCCTGAAAGCACTGTAAGATTTATGAAAATTGTGCAAATCCCAATATTTTTTATTTTTCATCACTCTAAAACCCTGACTTGCTTCCCCATACTGATTAGGAAAAAACTGCTAAAATTAAATAAGCCTTATACTTATTCTGGAAGACAAAAAGTAGACAGGTGGTCAGGGTGAGGTTTACTATCTTCAGGAACCAAAAGAAACAGAACAAGTCTGTTCAAAGCTGAAATAAACAAATGTGTACAAGAGCTATGGGAAGAAAGGCCAGAGAGGCAGCCCAGGACTGAGAAGAGACTGCGGGGCCACATAAACCTGTAGTCTGAGACAAACCTCAACTTCTGGCTCTTATCCACTCTTTACATACAAAATGCCATCAACGTTTTATCCTTTGCTTTGTATATTCAGAATGCCAGTTTTTATATACAATAAACGAATTCACTTTTTTCACTTACATTATAAATGTAAGTTTTCCAAATTAACCAAATGTTATATGGACTAACCCTTTAGTTGGGAAGACCATGAAATTTATCTTCAAATTAAAACACTAGGGATGAAACAAAGTGCTGTTAATAATTATACCAGGATAACAGATTTAAACAAAGACTGATCCAGATAAGCCAGGACGACAGTGTCATACTATGACTAACCTTTATTTTGCTGATAATCTTTGTAAAAAATATTTATACTCCACCTTGTATCATTCAGTAAATAACGGGCATAAGAGTCCCTGAAGACTAACATTGTATTTGGTGGCTGGTCTGGATATAATATTCTTTATATAATACTGAAAATGAATACACAAAGAAACTGGGCTAAAATTGTACTGACCATAACAACATATTCTGGCCCTCAGTTTATTTTACTTATGGTTGTTTGAATTTAAAAAAACAGAGAGCTACTGTCCTCAACTTTTTATATGCCACATTTTAGGAATTTACTTAGGTAAATCAAGACCATAGAAAAGAAAATGTACCCAAAGCATCCATGTAATTGACTCTATTCCAAAAGTCAGATAAAGGCTCTTTAACAATAAAGAGTAGTCATACCTCAGAGAGATGCAATATAACATAGTGGTTAAGACTCTAAACCCAGACAGTACGAGTGTGAAAACTGACTTCACTGTTTGATTATAGGCAAGCTATTTAACCTCCCTGTGTCTCAGTTTCCTAAGCTGTAAAATGAGGATAATATTAGTACTCTACCTTATGAGGTTGGTATAATGACTAAATGATGTAATATTTATAAAGCATTTAGAAAAAATAACCTGGCACACAGTAAACACTACATAAATGTTCAGAAACAAATGCAAAAATGTAAAGTCAATAGGTTCTCTAAAGTCGCCACTTTTAAGTAAAAAGTAAATTTCAAAAATCTCAAAGCTAAAATTACCTTTGAAAAATTCCTTAGAAACCCAAAGATTCTCCTTATGAGTGCATGAGAACTACCTTTGAGTGACTACAGATTTATGTCTCCTATCTCACACATGCTTCAGGGCATATAGTCATTGGCTATAAGGGCAATTATAAGGGCAAAACTAAACTATTTTCCCCCTTTCTGTCTCTTTTTGTGGGGAAGGAGAAGAGTTAAATACTTAAACAACGTGACTAAACAAGAATCATCCAAGAGAGTTTTTATTCTAACCACAATTAGGTCATGAAAAGATGGAGAGGGCTTCTAAACATGCAAGTAAACTGCAACAGGCAAACATTCGCTACCTGGCAAACATTCTCCTTGAGCGCAGCTCCTCCACCTCGTTCACCCTGCATTTTTTTAGATGCAGGTATCCCATGATCGTGCTCCACACCCTCCTCAACAGCCTCCTTGGGGCTTGCAGCCATTCTGTGTGTCATCAGTTCTCCCTTGCAGAGAAAAAATAATGTCCGATATTTGTATTATTGATGTCTCCTTCATCTGACCCCCTCCCTCTGGGCTGCTATTTGTCTAGGCATTAAGCACTTACAGATGTTCAGCCAATCACGCGGGCGGACTGCATGCAATGTTAGTTCTAACCCTGCTGTGATTGGACGGGTAGTGGGCGCCTCATGCCCTGCCACTAACTGCTCTGAGGCTGTTCCACTGGAACTTTTTGAGCTGTTCCATTTTAAGGTTTCACTAAGGGAGAGAAAACATTCTTAAGTTTATTTGATTACTTATTTGTCCTTCCAAGATCAGTGTTTCCTACATAATGCCCTCCCTTGGGCATTCTATTCAAATTGTCCTGGAAAGAAACATTCTATCATAATGTGTGATGCTGACCTGTCTTGCTCTAATTCTCCTTTAACCTGTGTTGGAAAGCCAGAAATAGCATCAATGACTGCACTGATGCCCTGCAAGGAAATGGTTTTAAATCTCTTTGTTTCCTGAAGGCCAATGTTTACAAACATTATCTTAAAATTAAGGCATTGATAGTCTCAAGAAATAAGGAAATGAACTGTCCCCCTAATCAGAGCAGGCTCAAACTTAAAGGGCAATATTCAACTTCATTCAGATCATATTGTTACTTGATATTCTGCTCTCTGGTTTTAGGAACAAGTTTATTTAACGATGAAATAGTTACAGATTTCATCTGATATTTAGAGTATAGGATGTGATGTTTTATAAAGGCCACATCCACATTTTCCATATGTGCCTTGACTTATATTTACTAGGACCAGGCTCTCCCTTTTCTTCAGGATTCCTTACAGCTATTACTGTTTAAAAGAATACTACTCTTAAGTCAACTTGAGGGAAAGAGGGATGTGGCCTTGACTGTGAAAAGTAGCTTCTCTTTGGAAGATCAAAAGATGAGGAACTGAATAATACCTCTGAACTTGGAGTCTCCTTTGATGGGTCATCATTTTTCACTTTCTTAGATTGCACCTTGGCCATAGCATGCCTCTGTCGTTTTCGCTTCCTTGGTTTATCAAATATCTTGGTAGTGCCTATGACAGGAATATAGACGTTACCAGCTGGTTGATCACCTCCATGTGCAAAAACTATTCTTAAATATAGGGACCTCACAGAATTATGGAATATTAGATTTAAAACAGTTTAATTCTCCTACTTTGTAGATGAGGAAAACAGAGGCAGAGAAAAAAGAAAACTTACCTATGACTACGTAACACATTGGGGGAAATGCCATGTATATCTAAGCTCTCCTCATACAAATTAAACAGTAAATATATCAGGAATTAAAGTAATTTCATTTTATATGGCTGAAATGGCAGGCTTTCTATTTCCTCAAAAGACTGTATGTAATATCCTATAGTTGGGATACTAGTAAAATGCGTTTACTAGTAATGAAAAAATATTAATCCCAGGCCTTCAAGATTAAAGACAGTAAATTATAACATAACACTATATGACTTAAGGATTACGATGAAAAGAAATAGATAAAATTTGGCTTGCAGGAGGGAGGAAAAAACCAACATCCATTAATCCATTTTAGTAGCTTAAAAGACATTTATGCAGTAGTATTTCCTTAAACATTTAACAATATAAAATGCAGTCTCATCTAAGCACATTCAGAAAAATAAATTCCAACTCCTCATTTTCTGTTATACACATTTCAACTTTTTGGTATATAAACACCAAGACAAATCTAAAGAGGTATTTCATAAAATGTTCCAGGATCTTTGTGCTAGATATCTACATGAAAGGTGGACTTTGGATGACTGCCTCAGTGCTCTCTTCAGCAACTGTCAGATCCAGATGGAAAAGCTCTGCTTTCAAAAGCTGCTAACAGTCTAAGACTAGAGGGAGAGTTAATATGATGGCAGAATAAAGGTTCAAAATCCTCAGATGCTGGAATACTCAGGCAAAATTTAGAAAGGGTAAATTTCAGGTTATGGTTTTACAAAAATCCAAAGTGCAAAAGAAAAGGGATCTAAATGATATTATTTTGAAAGCAGTTTATTTTAAAAGCAAGCAAGTAAATAAACCAACCTATGGGGTTATAATTTGCCTGCAGGGTTAAAATAAGCTAGAAACATTGTTTGATTTACTTCCTACACAATTAATCATGGGTCACATTAAAAGTATGGAATCTAAGACTACATGAAATATAATCTCCACATGATATTCTTTGCTGGCACAACTGGTGCGGAGGAGAGATTGAAGGAGAATCAGCTTTAAGAAGAAAACCATGGAAGCAGAGATCTGGAATTAAGACATCTCCTTGGGCCAAGAGAGGAGCCCCACCCATGTGTACAGAGAGGGTGAGTTTGCCCCTGCAGCTGAAGAGGGTGGATATTCCTACCTGATGTTCTGGGAAAGTTTTGATGCCCCATGGTGCAGAGAGGGTGAGTTTTCCCCAGCAGCTGAAGAGGGTAGATGTCCTCACCTGATGTTCTGGGAGAGTTTTGCCATCCCAGGGTGCAGAGAGGGTGGAGCACATTTCTCAAAGATTAGGGCGGTTAAGGTCACCACCCCATAGGTCTGAGAGGTGTGTACCTGTCCCCCATGGATTAGAGAAGGCCAGGTGGTCACATACATGTGGTAGGAAAAACTAAGGCTATCTGTGAAAGACTAGCCCAGATGTCTTATAATTTCCTTCTCAACTCAAATTTCATAATTTCTGTTCTATAGAAATAAAAATGGAATTGTAGCCGTTTGGCAATTTGATTACTTATGAATTCCAAAAATATAATTGGATCATGCTTGTAAACTGATCTGTTAATCTGGGCATGATTAAGTTATGATTAGGGTGTTGACTGGGCCACCTCAGTAGGGCGTTGAGCCCCACCCCTTGGTGGGTGGGGAATCAAATATAAAAGGCAAGGCAAAGGACAGAGGGAGCAGTTTTTGAGAAGCAGTTTTGATGTTGGAGTTTTGACGTTAGAGAGAAGGCCCCAGGAGAAGACAAGCAAGCCGTTCGCCTGATAGTCTACAGATGACCTTGTGGAGGAAACAGAGGAGCCAAGTCCCGAAAGAAACGCAGCCCCGGGAAGAGAGGAACCCACGAAGCCTGAACCCTGGCAAACGTCGGCAGCTGTCTTGCTCCAACACGCGGCAATGGGCTTTGGTGAGAGAAGAAACTTACGCTTTATGGCCTGGTAACTGTGGACTTCTACCCCAAATAAATACCCTTTATAAAGACCAATCCATTTCTGGTATTTCGCATTAGCACCCCTTTGGCTGACTAATACAGGCATCAAAAGCCAAGAAATTAATGATGCAGTCTGGAAAGTTAGATTAATAAGAAAATTAGGGAGCTGACTTTTCTCTATTGTTTCAAGTATTTCCTTACTCTAACATAATCATAATTCTGTTCTACTGATTTTAGCATAAAGTCTGAAACTGGCAATATAACTTCCTATGCCATGCATGATTTCAGGAAGCATATTTTAGGCAAGCAAGTCTTCAAAATTGTAACCTTTCTGGTCTTGCATACTTAACAATTTTTTCTAGGTGACTGAGATTTTTTTTAAATCTCAAAAATACTCACCTTCACCAAACTCTTTAGAATGAGAACCAGCACATGATTCAGCAATGTCATTCTCCAAGTGACCGGCTTCATAACACTACAAATAAGTAAAATGGAATGTGGTTTACAGACTAATAGAAAATAAATCCTTTACCTTACAGCCAGAAGCTGAACTTTGTCTATTGCTACAGACTTAGGATCCTCGCTCTTTTAGGTAATTAAAATAATATTATAATTGGGGAGCAGATGTAGCTCAAGTGGTTGAGTGCCTGCTTTTCATGTACAAGGTCACAGGTTCAATCCCCAGTACCTCCTAAAAACGAAAAAAAAAAAAAAAAAACCAATTCTCATTGGAGAGTGGATGTAGCTCAGCGGCTGAGTGCCTTCTTTCCAAGTATGAGATCCTGGGCTTATTCCCCAGTACCTACTAGAAATTAAATTAAAATAAAATAAAATAATATGAATAAAATAAAAAGAATATTATGACACTACTAAAAGGTTATTAATTTCATTTCAACCTGTGGTTGAACAGAAACCTAATGGTGAAAGGCTTCAGGGAAAAAAAAAAAAGTCTTCCCTGTTGTCTCCGACTCTGGAAAGCAGACACAGAGCACTGCTCTGATTGAAGTGGGGGAAGAGGAGAAGAAGGGACACGTACTCAGAGACCCACCGACTCAGTACTATTCCAACCCACCCTCTATTCAAAATCTATCTTCCTAAAATCGTATTTATAGCCATTAGACTTTATACAGAATTATTTACTCAATGCACTGTGAATATTAAACAGCTCTGAAACATGGAATGTCTTCCAAGTTTAAGTGGCCTCAGATTCATCTAAATTAAAGCAAGATTAAAACTCAAAACAAAGTACTTATACATCAAGAATAACTCCTGGGAAGCGGGTGTGGCTCAGTGGATAGAGCCCCCGTTTACCATATGGGAGGCCTGGGTTCGCGTCCCGAGGCCTCCTTGTGAGGGCACGCCAGCCTGAGCGGTGCGGTGGGCTGATGCAGCAACCTCACGGCAGGAAGCGGGTGTGGTGCAATGGATAGAGCACCCGTTTACCATATGAGAGGCCCCAGGTTCGCTTCCCGGCGCCTCCTTGTGAGGGCAGGCCAGCTCGCGCGGCGCCGTGGGCTGATGCGGCAAGACCTCACAGCAAGGGGGAGATAAGCAGACACAGAGAAGACACGCAGCGAATGGACACAGCAGCACAAGCAGCAAGGGGGGGATAAATAAAATAAAATAAATAAATCTTTAAAAAAAAAAAAAAGAATAACTCCTTAGAGATTTTATTCACCTAATACTATTGCTTGTATGAATTAGTTCCCATTCAAAGAAAATGTCCTCTTCTATGGGAATAATAATATTCTTCAAGACTATAAAGCAAAATTTAGTGGCCACAAGAAGACAAACAGATTCTATTCTTGCTGTAAATTCTCAAAATTTGAGACCAAAACAAGATAAAATCCTACTGTGAATTTCAGAATGTTCATTACATGTACTAATAAATCAGAAGAATACAACTTCCTTCATGTTCAAAGTCTTACCAAGTCAAATAAAAAGAAGAGGCAAATGTTAGGCATCCAGTGATGAGAAAAGATTGCTAGACAAACCCCAAAAATAGATATGCACAGTTTAAAGAAAAATAGCACCTATATGATTTAGCCAGTTTACTGTTTAACAGTCACCCAAAAACTGTGGAGCATAAGAGTCAGAATGTCCTGAAACTACAGCCAGAACAATGGGGGAAATGTTTTCATTTCCAATCTCATTTGCAAATTAATATAGAAATAATAGTATCAAAATCCCACTACACAAATAAAAACCCACCTGCTCTGTTGAAAATGAAAAAAGACTCTAGAACTTTTCTACAAGTGCCCTGGAGGATGTGCCTAAGATGCCAGGAGCTCACTTTGTACCCAAAGTCTGGTGTGTTTGTAACTAGCAATACTATTATACAGGGTTTGACACTGGTTTAAAGGGAAAGTCTAAGGTCATGTATATTACCAAAAGGAAAGCTAAAAAATGTAACATGGGAATGTAGAGCACAGTAAAACTGCATGTGAAATATGAATATGGATAAAATTGCATATATAAGACCTTTTTTCTTTGAAACTGAACTAATATGTTAATACTACAATATGCTAATTTCAGACCAAAAATAAAACCATTAAGCTAAGTGAAAGAAACCAGACACAAAGTATTATATATTATACGATTTCATTTATACAAAATGTAAATATAAGTCAATTTATAAAGATGAAATTAGATTAGTGGTTATGTGGGAAGCGGGTGTGGCTCAATCGATAGAGATCCCGTTTACCATATGGGAGGCCCGGGGTTCGCTTCCCGGGGCCTCGTTGTGAGGGCAGGCCGGCCTGCATGGCGTGGTGGGCTGATGCAGCAGGACCTCACAGCAAGGGGGAGATAAGTAGACACAGAGAAGACGCACAGCAAATGGACACAGCAAAACACAAGCAGCAAGGGGGGGATAAATAAATAAATCTTTAAAAAAAAAAAGGTTAGTGGTTATGTAACGCTGGGGAAGGATAGAAGGATTGAGAAGTGACTGCTAAGGGGTATGATGTTTTTCTTTTTGGAGTAATGAAATTGTTCTAAAATTTTTTGTGGTGATGAATGCACAACATTGTGATTATAGTAAAAGCCACTGATGATACACTTTGGATAGATCATATGATATGTGAATATATCTCAATAAAACTGCTTAATAAATAAATGTGCAAAAATAGCCAGAAATAGCAGCTATGTACGGCAGGGAAAGCATAAAGAGATTGAGAGATGAAGAATTTTCTTATTTATTATTAAATATTATTGAAATAATGAAAATGCTTTAATAATGATTTGAAGTGATGAATGCAAAACTATGTGATTATACCAAATACCACTGACTTTACACTTTGGATGAGCTGTATGCTTTATTAATATGTATCAATAAAACTGATTTGTATAAAAAAATTTTTTTTACCAGTTTTGCCAAAAAAAAAAGAAAAGAAAAGAAAGAGTCAGGGATCCCTGAGGGTGGTGGCACCAACTCAACAAATAATCCCTCTCTTTCGCCATGGTTGATCCAGTCACAGTTAAGGATGGCCTGCCTGATAGCCCATGTTCTAGTCCCAGGATGACAAATGGTACCTCAGAGTAAGACCTCAACAGTGAAGCTGACAGGATTAGATGGCAGGACTGACTCCTAAAATAGACAAGAGCCAGGGTTTGGCCCATATTAATTAATTCTCTTCTCCATACTCTGAATCTGGCCATCGCCAATAATCCTGGTTTTCTCTTGTTTTAGTGCCAAATTTTATGCCTACTCTCACAAAAAGAGCTAAAATCCAATAGTGACAGACAGCTATTAATTATATCCAACGCTTAAAATGGGGAAGAATTCAGGGATTTTTAAGAAATGGTTAGAACAACTGGACATTCATATGGGGAAAATTTTTAACTTCAAAAACTTGATCTCACTCTACAAACAAAAATTAATTCAAGATGGAACACAGACCTGAATTTGAAATATAGACCCATAAAACTCTGGAAAGAACACAGAGGAGAACATCTTTGTATCCAGGGGTAGGCAAAGATTTCTTGGATAAGACACAAAAAGCATTAGTCATAAAAGAAAAAAAAAAAAAAATTATAAATTAAAGAATATTCACAGAAGCCTTATGCATAACAGCCCCCAAATGGGGGGGGGGGAGGGGAAATTGTGTATCAAAAGGAAAATGGATAAACAAATTTGGATATAATCATACAATGGAATAATACTCAGCAATAAAAAGGAACTTACTGATAGCTGCAATCACTGTGGATGTATCTCAAAATCATATGTTGAGTAAAATAAGCTCTCTCTCTCTCTCTATATATATATATGATTCCATATATATGATGTCCAATAATGAACAAAACTAATCAGTGATGATAGAAATAAGAAAGCGTTGACTCAGGACAGAGTTGGGAATTGATGGAAAAGGGGCATGGGAACTTTCTGGGGTGATGGCTATATACCATACCTTGCTTTAGGTAGTAGTTACACAGGTATATACAACTGTCTAAAGCCATCAACAGAACAATTAAAATCTGCACCTTTTTTTTTGGTGTAAATTATATCTCAACTTAAAAAACAGAGGTCTGGGATACATTTGCCTATACAGATTAAAATTAAGTATAAACTAAATCATGCTTTTTCAAAACTTAATCACCTTAGGAAAAAACTAACCAACAAAAATGAGAAGTCACATTTTAGTTGCATTTGACAGAGCAGGAAATCTGTGCATTCTACAACAGAATTTCTACACATTACTCTGAATTATTTCTCACACATAAGGGAAGCAAGAATTTTCTAAGGAATGAGAGTATCCAGACAATATCTATTACAGAATTAGCAATTAATTTTCTATTTTCAGCTCCTGTTTAATGATGCTTTCTTGGCTACTAAAAAACCGAATTTGTAAACTTGGAAACTGAAGTTCAAATATCTCTGCATGGATTATAGCTGAGCTGGGTCTTCCCTAAAGGATTATGCAGCTAGGGCAATGGGATTTAGAGTAGGCTAGTCACTTGTGGAGGCAGAAATGAAGTAGAAGCCAGGTGAGAGGTTTAGAGCCCAGAAAAGGAATTAAATACAAATTCACTCAATCTTAAAATCTCGTTTCACTTTCATTTGGAAGGAAAACCTAAAACCAACTCATACAACTGCTCAAAAAAATGCAAAACTGCCTTTTACTATAGGATCTGAGAAAAATCAAGTGTGCTGACAGTCTATAATTTCTATGTATATGTGCATGAATACTAGAAATATTTTTAAAATGGGTTGTTTCTAAAACAACATACCTTTTTAGAAAGGCCTAGATCTCCCTTCTTGGGCATAAATCCAGGATCTAAATCATTGGATTCAAGAAGTTTCTTAGTTGGTTTTCTCTGACGCTTACTTTCATAATTTCCTGAAATACATATACCTTTCATTAGATGATTTAAACTGGGAACAAACTAGTTAAACATATTTACCTATATAAAACACAATATGAATCACAATATTGTTGATGTTTTTCTCTTCTTCCTGGGGAGGAATGACAGAGTAGGAACTTATTTATTCTAAAATATTAGCAACATAAAATAGCGAAAACAAGTAAATAGTTAATGCAGACACAAACTAATGTGAAGATTTACTTATGTCAGTATTTATTGTTTTTAATCACAAAAGAACTAAGGAAAAAACCAAAAGGGGAGAATGGCCTTTATAGCAATTAATTAACTAACTGGTAAAAAGGACAATTGTAAGGAGATAGGTGAATTAGAGCCTGGATTAAATTTTTTGCTTTGCCCCTAAATAAATTAAAGTTAAATAAATAAAAGGCATTTATTTACTTTGAAAGACTATTCTTTAGAATTATATCAAAGAGCTTACTAGCAGGGTTTACAATGTAGTAAATAGTGAAATAGTCACTATCTTTACTATTCTTTTTTAAGTCTTTCTGATTTTGCCTTACTTGATTAAACAAAACTGATAAATATTTTTAAAGCAGTAACTGTTGGGAAAATAAAACAATTACACCCAAAATTTAAAGATGTACAAAAGAGTAGGATTCTTCCCATTCCTTGGCTAACTCTAATAATCAAAAGCTGAATTACAGACAATACATTTAGAACTTAACTCTCACCAGGTGACATTATATAAAGATGATAAAGTGAGACACAACTGGTAATTAACTTCAAGGGAATATTAACACATTAACAGTGTTAGGTAAATTACATTATACATTGTTACATTATGATCTCTATGTTATGGATAAGAAGGACTCATGTTCTGAGGTTAAACAACATTCTAAGCAACACAGGGATTGGTGGAGCCAATACCTGCTTATTCTACAAGTGTGCAGTGCTCCTCCCAAAAGCCCTGTTTCTCCTGGGTATTGATTCACACAGTGATTGCTCAACAATCAGGAAGAGCAATAATGGAGCAAGGAGAGTGGTTTTAAAACATGTTATCACCGATTCTTGCTCAGTAATTGCAGCCAATCAACCAGTACTTTAGAGATTTCCCAGGTCAAAAGTGGGTAGTTTTTTGTATAGAGATACACTATTGGCTTTCAATCAAAACCTACTGAAATCTCTTGCTTCCTCTAATCATATCCACCTAAATGCAGAGACCCCATGCCCAAACCTTACCTGATGTTTTAACTTGCAATTCCTCAGACTCAAGGGTAGGCCGTGGGGAGACTTCTAGAGGCACAGGCACAGACAAGGTCAGCTGTGGCAATTCAGCATGTGCACCTCCAAGATCTGACTGAGCCAAGGGTCCTTCCAGAAACGGAGCCTCCCTCTCAAGAACAGGAGGTTCTTCTTTGGTTGACATCAAAGAATTCTCATCTACATGCTTGTTCTGAGCACTAGACCGACACCGGGCTAGAAGGCTTTCCTCTTCACAGCGGGAACTTACCTAAGAGCAAATTATAAATACAGAATCCAAGGCCACAGATGTTGCAATTTGAATGTCAAAAATAATGCAGTTGATTGAGATACACTGAATCTATGAAAATTCCTAAATCCAAAATGATAATCCATAAAAAAAGAAATGAAAAATAAGGCTTCACTAATTTGTCACCAATTAAAGCATGTAATAATGAACTCCTTAATGTTAAAAATTGGTAACTAATGGGAAAAACATAGGCATTTGTTCTGCTTTTCAAGTATGTCAGGACAATGAATGAGTTAATGAGGGAGAATGCCAGCTAATAAAAGTAGAATTAATAAAATCTGAAAAGTCTTCATTGTGGACAACAAGTGATACTACAATCTTCTAATGTCATGCAATAAATAACACAATATCATCTATGATGTAGACTTGTTTAACTTGAATCTCTTAAACCATTAGCTTTAACTTCCACTTAACAGGGAAGATAGGGAATAGAGGAAGAATAAGCTAAATGATGCCCTTAAAGAAGCAATCCCACCAACCCAGAAGGTGGATATTCTCTAAGTGTCCCACTTTCTTTAGTAAGATAGATAGGGTCATGAGAAAAAGGGACTGTCTGGATTTAAAGAAATTTAAGATATAACAATCAGATATAATGTGTGGTCCTAAAATGGATTCTAGTTTGGATAAACTAAAGGTAAAGGTTGGGGGACAATTTGAGAAATGTGAATATGAACTGATATCAGATAAATTGATCTTATTAGATGTGATAGTGTTAAGTTGGTTATCCAGGAAAATATTTTATTTTTTTAAGAGATGCGTATTAAAGTATTTAGGCATAGACTATAAAAATGTCGCTAATTAATTTTTAAATACCTCAATGCATAAAAACTGAATTAAAAATAATAATTTCGGGTCATCGATTGTAACAAAGGTACAATACTAATACGCAATGTTAATAGGGAAAACTGTGTGTGAGAATGGGGAGAAATGGGTACCCTGTACTTTCTGCATTTTTCTGTAAACCTACAACTGCTCTAATAAAAAGGAAAAAAAGATTTAATAACTCAAAGAAGGTACCATAACATTTGTTTAAAAAATTAAGATTATACTATATGTTTTACTGTATACCTGTGTTTTTCATTCATCATTAACACCATGGCAATATTCCTAAATCATTATTCTTTGAAAACAAAGGGGCAAAAAATATATATATGCACATTCAATACTCTGACTCATTCATGTATTTTATAAATAACTACTACATTTTAGGTACTGTACTAGAAGCTCGGGATAAAAAAAACTGAAAAAGCAAGATCTCAAGGAAATTATTGTCTCATGAAGACAAAGTATCATGTTGAAGCCAAAACTGCTGTATCATAAAAGGACCAATGAAAGTTTATTGACATGTTGGAACATACCTTGTGTACCTGCTCCTGCACTTTCTTTTGTTTCTTCTTAGGAGCAAATATCTGATCATATTCTTCTGTATATTCCAGCAGCCACTTGCTTGGCTTCCTAAGGCGTTTCTTCTCTGACCGCACAGCTAAATGAAGAGAAGCAAGTTCAGTGTCAAGTTATAAACTAGAGGAAAACCCACTGTTTCCATGCAACCATCCCCACACTCCCAAAAGTACAGACATGAAAGCCACCTTGGAAAAAATCTGGCTTAAGCTTCAAGAGACTCAAAACTGATTTGCTGTGATTTCTCATGTGCAAAAGTTGGGGGCAGGGCAGGAGTTACTCCACACACACGCATGCATGTACAGCTCATCCTATCTTATGGAAAAGTTAAATTGAAACTAGAGTCCTATAGTGACCGATACCAGTACAAATAAAGCTCACATATGCCTAACGTAAAAATCAAAATCAGGTAACATGATAAAATATACCATGGGTTATTTAAAATAACATCTCCCTGGATCATGCACAACACTAGAAAGACATTCAGATAGAATATTTACGTAATGAGCACTACCCACATGAATTTCAAAGGCACTTTACAAACACTTCATCAATTTAGTACTACACGGTTGTGGAATAAGTTTCCCATTAGAAAATTAAGGAATATATCTCTACACAAAACCATCAAAAAATAAATAAAATTAATTATACATACACCATTAACTCAATGACATAAGAAATGAAATGCCATGTATGCCAAAGACAGGTGAATAAGATAAAAATACATACATGTATTTTGGCACCTGTTCTTTTTTATGGTTAAAACATCAAAGTATCATACTATTTCCCTTTTAATTAATGGTGAAACAAGTATCTATTATAATTTCACTATAAAACTTTGTGCCCATTTTAATGTACTTAACATGCTATGGTCATTTCTCTAAACAGCAAGCTCATTGAGATCAGAGGCTAATGCCTATAAAGCAGTACCAAACCTACTCAAGTGTCAAGAGGCATTTCACGATATGACTTCAGAGCAATTTGCTTCTGCCTCAGCTGAATGTGACAATATTGACATACTCTCAAGAAAAGGAAGACAAAAGTAAAGACAACATAGAAAAAGGAATAGGCACTGTAAGTTTCACAAAGGCTCTCACTCCTTTCAAACATATGGAAACAAGACATAAAACCTTAAGACAAGATGAAAATGAATTTCTTTTTATTAATTCTAATTGCTATAGTTTCATATTAGCAATACACTTTTTAGTTTAATTATTAAAAGTTAATGTTAGAGACTGAAAAAGTTAAAACTCTATACCTACAGAGCTCCCGTTACAATTACAGGTCTAGTTAAAACCTCCAACAATAGGAAATTTTTCTTTACTTTTCTGTATTAGACAAGTAACATAAATACCCGTGGGAGGGGGGAGAGGAGTTCCCAAGCAATTATTTCAAAAGATATTAAAACAAACCAAGCAATTATTTACAATGCTCCCTCTAAATAATAATGTCTGAAAAATCTGTCTCTTTAGAAAAGAAATAAGCGAAAACAAATCTTGAATTAAAAATATGCATCTGAGTGGATATGCAGGGCTGAGGAATGATAGAGAGTTTAAGAGGTGCTCTACACCGATGTTCATAGCAACATTATTCACCATTGCCAAAAGTTGGAAACAACCCAGGTGTCCATCAACAGACGAATGGATAAACAACCTGTGGTCTATTCACACGATGGAATATTATGCAGCTGTAAGAAGAAATGAAGTCATAAAGCATATGGCAACATGGATGAACCTGGAGGACACTATGTTGAGTGAAGCAAGCCAGACACAAAAGGACAAATACTGTATGAATGCGTTACTATGAACCAAATATGTTGTGTAACATACTGTTTGATTTAAAAAAAAAAAAATTATATGTATCCATTACATTTAATGGAGAAATGTATATATTTATTCATCTGTGTTAACTTTTTAGTTTTTAATTGTTTATATTTTCAATTATTAAATGTACAAATAAAGTTAAATTAAAAAAAATTTGTATGTATCCATTACATTTAATTGAGAAATGTATATATTTATTATCTGTGTTTACTTTTT
>JAQZBX010062384.1:0-16904 GCA_029593785.1 Cabassous unicinctus
ACTCTAGTCCACAGCTCCTCCTCCAATCCTGAGGGGACTGGGATGGTAATGTCCACTCCACCTCCAACTGAGAGAGGGCTTATATCCCATATATACTGTGGATGGGTTTATCCTGCCTGCAGCTGCAGGCCCTCTCCATTCCCTGGGATGGCCGTTGCCCATCGTCATCTCCTCGCCAGGCCACTTGGATGAGACCATTGAGCTGTAGGGTAGGAGTTGCAGCTCCACCAATATTCCAGGCACAGCTGCCCCATAGGTAGGCAAGAGACTTCAGTCTCTGGAAGTACACCTAACAACTCCAGCATCACATATAGGTTTGAATAGAAGGGTCTGATGGACCATGTGCAGGAAGGACTTATTTGAGTCCAACTCTGTCACTCTCATGAGCACAGATTCCACTGAAGAGCCCACTAATTAGGCATCAATCTCTGGGACTATCCCCACTTAATAGGACCTGGGGGTTTCCAGAGCCCTCAGGGGTCCCTCTGTGTGGGGTGATATCCACTTTGGTGTTCTATGAGATCCTACTGAGGTGTGCGTAAGCATTACCTCTGGGATGACCTCCCGACTCACTTTGAAGTCTCTTAGCCACGTGAACTCATTTTTCTTTACCTTTTCCCCCTTTTATTCAAGGTCTTTTTCCAATCATTTTGCCCATTGGCACTTGGTATTAATCCCTCATTGCCAGGGAGGCTCATCCCCGGGAGAGATGCAGTATTTCTTTATATATGCTGGTTATTAGGACCTTATTGAGTAGAAGGCTACCAAATATTTTCTCCTATTGAGTAGGCTGCCTTTTCACTTTCTTGACAAATTCCTTTGGAGTACAAAATTTTTAATTTTAAGGTGGTCCCATTTATCTATTTTTTCTTTCATTGCTCTTGCTTTAGGCATAAAGTTTATAAGACCATTTCCTGTTACAAGATCTTGTAGATACTGCCTACATTATCTTCTATGTCTTGGCTCTTATATTTTGGTCTTTGATCCACCTTGAGTTAATTTTTGTATAGGGAGTGTTATGGTGATCCTCTCTCATTCTTTTGGATATGGATATTCTTTTGGATCCAGTTCTCTAACACCATTTATTTGTTGTTGAAGAATGGTTGAAAAGACCGTTCTGTCCCAGTTGAATGAGCTTGGTGGCCTTGTTGAATATCTGTTGACTGTATAAGCAAGAATCTATATCAGAACTCTAAATTCTGTGACATTGGTCAGTATGGCTATCCTTATGCCAATACCATGCAGTTTTGACCATTGAAGCTTTGTAGTGCTTTTTAAGTGTCAGTCATAAGCTTTATTTATTGGGACTTACAGACAGGAAAGAATCCCTCTGGTAGCACACAGTCTGATCAAAGATAGTGCCCCACAAAGAGTTGGGAAAATGAGGGGCAATATAGGGTCTCCAAACAAAGACATTTCATAACAGAGTTTCTCCTAGGGTCACATTAAGTACATAAATGATGTCTGGTGGTGTTACTCTAGGAAGGAATTGTATATACAGGAAGAAATTACTGTCTATGAAACTATCTGCATACTGTTTTCCTGTGAGAAGGTTTGTTATATTTTAATTTTTGTCCTGCAGACTGCAAACTGAGTTTCCCTGAGGGAGGGAAATCCAAGGCCAGGGACCTATGGGACCCCCACATTTCACCCCTATGCAGCAGTCTGCATTGCCCACAGGACACAGACTGAATTTTTATAAAAACAGTATAGCATACAACAGAATACAAAAAGTCCTCCATCAAAAGCTAGTAAACTTCTAAAGACATGTTGCCAAGGCCAAAAAAGGGAGTTAAACTAATTAGACAGGGGATTAATAGCTAATTTATTAATATGAATTAAGTGCTCTGGCATATGATTTAAAACTTGTGAGACATTATTACATTGATCAGGAATTTCACAACATGCTTCACAACAATGTTCACAACATTGAACATTATTTAATGAGAAAGTTTTGTTCCAAATTTTTTGATGGGTTATATTCTGTCATGCCAGCAAGGTGTCCCAGTTGTTGAATTCAAAAAGTTACATTTTAAGGTTGATTGTGCTGGGCTAACAATATATAAGTGTATTAGTCAGCCAAAGGGGTGCTGATGCAAAATACCAGAAACTTGTTGGCTTTCATAAAGGGCATTTATCTGGTAAGCTTGCAGTTACCAGATCATAAAGCATAAGTTACTTTCCTCACCAAAGTCTGTTGCCCCATATTGGAGCAAGGTGGTTGCTGATATCTGCAAGAGTTCAGGCTTCCTCTTTCCTCTGAAGGTTGTGTGGTCCCAGCTTCTTCCAATATCAGGTGTAGGCTGGGATAAGTCTTGTCTCTCTCCTGGGGCTTGTCCCTCTCTGGGCTTAGCTGATCTGTTCTCTCCACAAGGTCATCTATAGACTATCAGGGTCTCTAGGTCTTGTCTCTCTCTAAGAGCCTTGATTCTCTTAGGGCTCATCTGCTTTCCTCTCTCCACAAGGTCAGCTGTAAACTCTCAGACAAATGGCTTTTCTCTCTTCCCAGGGCCTCTGTCATGTCTAACGGAGACTTCACTCTTTCCTCATGTATCTGTTCTCTGTGTATTTACTTCCTGGGGCTCCAGCATAAAAACGCCCACCTCCCTTCTCTGTGGTATGCCCACCAAGGGGCCAGGGACTCAACAACCTACTGACATGCCCTAATGAAAACCTTAATCATTATTTAATCAGGTAAAAGTGAAACCTTTTAATCCAATATAATCTAATATGTCCAGTGGAACAGACTAGTTTACAAACATAATCTAACATCTATTTTTTGAATTCATAAACAATATCAAACTGCTACAAAAATCAACATTTCCATTAGTAGATACCAAAGTACCATTAGTAGATAAGAAACATGTTTTAAAGTAAGATAGTGTGTTTTGTCCAGTTTTATTTTTATTCTCCAATATGTCTTTGGCTATTTGGGACCCCTTGCCCTTCCAAATAAATTTCAAAATTAGCTTTTCCAATTCAGGAATAAAAAAAATGCTGTTTCAACTTTTGCTGGGATTGCATTAAATCTATAAGTCAATTTGGGTAGGACAGATATCTTAATGATGTTTAATCTTCCAATCCAAGAACATGGAATATTCTTCCATTTATTTAGGTCTTCTTTGATTTCCTTTAACAGTGTTGTGTAGTTTTTTAAACACAAGTCCTTTATATCTTTATTTAAGTTTATTCCTCGGTATTTGATTCTTTTAGTTGATATTGTAAACGGATTTTTTTCTTGATTTCCCCCTCAGATTGCTCATTATTGGGGCACAGAAAGTCTACTGATTTTTGAGCATTGATCTTATAGCCTGCCACTTTACTGAACTCCTTTATCAGCTCTGGAAGCTTTATTGTAGATTTCTCAGGGCTTTCTATGTATAGAATCATGTCATCTGCAAATAGTGAAATTTTTACTTCTTCCTTTCCATTTTGGATGCCTTTATATCTTTTTCTTGCTTGTGCAAGTACATCTAACAAAATGTTAAATAAGAGTGGTGACAGTGGGCCTACTTTTTTTTGTTACAGATCTTAGAGAGAAAGCCTTTAGCATTTCACCATTTAGTATGATCTTAGCTGTGCCTTTTTTCATACTTACCCTTTATCATGTTGAGGAAGTTTCCTTCTATTCCTATCTTTTGAAATGTTTTTGCAAATTAATTTTGCTGTATTTTGTCAAATGATTTTTTTTGCATCAATAGAGATGATCATTTTTTTCTTTTGATCTGTGAATGTAGTTTTATTACATTGATTGATTTCTTATGTTAAACCATCCTTGCATACCATGGATGAAAACCACTTGCTCATATTGTGTGCAATTCATTTGATGTGTTGTGAAATATGATTAGCAAGTATTTTGATGAGGATTTTAGCTTTCAGATTCATTAGAGAGATTGGGCTGTAGTTTTCCTTTCTTGTGGAGTCTTTATGTGGCTTTGGTATTAGGGTGATGTTGGCATCAGAGAATGAGTTAGACAATATTCCCTCCACTTCTGGTTTTTTTTGTTTTTTTTTTTTTGGAAGAGTTTAAGCAGGATTGCTGTTGGTTCTTTCCAGATGATTGGTAGAATTCACCTGTGAATCCATCTGGTCTTGGGTTCTTCTTAGATGGGAGGGTTTTGATGACTAATTCAATTTTATTACTTGTGATATTGAGTTCACCAGTATCTTCTTTCATCAATATAGGCTTCTTGTGTGTTTTCAAAAATTTGTTCCTTTCATCTAAGTTATCCATCATTTTGGCATACAATTTTTCAAAATATCCTCTTACGATACTGTTCATTTTTGTGGGATCAGTGGTGATATCCCCTCTCTCATTTTTTATTATGTGAATTTACATCTTCCCTCTTTTTTCTTTGTTAGTCTAGCAAAGGGTTTGCCACTTTTATTACTCTTCTCAAAGAACGAGCTTTTGTTTTGGTTAAGTTAATTTTTTCTTATCTTTTTTTGTTCACTATTTCATTTAGTTCTGCTCAAATCTTTGTTATTTCCATTTTCTGCTTTTTGGGGGATTAATTTGTTGTTCTTTCTTAGTTCCTCCAGGGGTGCACTTAGGTCATGGATTTTAGCTGTTTCTTCTTTTTTAATATACTCATTTATGGCTGAATTTTCTTCTCAGTACTGCTTTTGTTGCATCTGATATGTTTGGATATGTTGTGTTCTCATTTTCATTCATTTCAAGGTAGTTAATGATTTCTTTTGCAGTTTCCTCCCTGCCCCACTGATTGTCTAAGAGTGTGTTGTTTAACTTCTATATATATGTACCTAATCTGGTTTTCTGTCCCTTACTGATTTCCAGAGGCATTCCATTGCAAACAGATAGATTACTTTATGTAATTTCAACCTTTCTGAATTCACTGAGATGGGTTCTTTGACCTGGCATGTGATCTATCCTGGAAAATGATCCATGTGTATTTGGTGTAATGTTCTGTGTATATCTATTACATATAGATGCTCTATCATATTATTCAAGATATCTGTTTCTTTCTTGAACCTGTGTGAAGATGTTATGTTTAATGGTGGTAATTGTGTATTAAAGTCCCCCACTACAATTGTAGAGACATCTATTTCTCCACTTAGTTTTTCCAGTGTTTGCTTCATGTATTTTGAGGCACCCTGTTTAGGTGCATAAATGTTTATGATTTTTCTTTCTTTTTGGTAGATTACTCCTTTAATTAATATGTAGTATCCTTCTTTGCCTCTTACAACAGTTTTGCATTGAAAGTCCATTTTGTCTGATATGAGTATAGTTTCTCCCATCCATTTTGGTTATTGTTTGCATGTAAAATTGTTTCCAGCCATTCACCTGCAGCCTCCTTGCATTCCTGGGTCTAAGGTAAGTTTCTTGTAGACAGCATATAGGTGGGTCATATTTCCTTATCCATTCTCCCAATCTGTTTCTTTTGATTGGAGAGTTTAACCCATTAACACTCAATGTTATTACTGCCAAGGCATTATTACATTACCATATTTTCTTTAGGTTTATATATGTCATATGTTGTTTTATTTTTCTTTTTAACATTTTAGTTATTCTTACCAATAATCTTCTTTCCTCCACTTTCCTCCCACTCTCTCTCTTCATTTTTTTCCTTTCAACCTACAGAACTCCCTTTATTATTTCTTGAAGGGCAGGTTTCTTGTTGACAAACCCTCTTAATTTCTGTTTATCTGTGAATATTTTGTACTCCCACTCAATTTTGAATGTCAGCTTTGCTGGATACAGAATTCTTGGCTGACAGATTTTTTTTTTAATTTAGTACCTTAGTTATGTCATACTACTGCCTTCTTGCATCCATGGTTTCAGATGAAAAATCAGTGTTTAATCATATTGAGCTTCCCTTTTATGTAATGGATCTCTTCTCTCTTTCTGCTTTCAGTATTCTATCTTTGCCCTGAGTATTGGACAATTTGATGAGTTCATGTCTTATTATAGTTTTCAGCATTTATACTGTTTGGGGTGCACTGAACTTCCTAGACATGTACATCCATGAACCTCAAAAGAGTTGGGAAATTTTCAGCCATTATTTCCTCTATCACTTCTTCTGCCCCCTTTTCCCTTTCTTCTCCCTTTGGGGTACCTTTAATGTATATGTCTGTGCATTTCATGTTGTCATTCAAATCCCTGAGTCCCTGATGCATTTTTTCTATCTTTTTGTCTATTTATTCTACTATCTGTTTGATTTCAGATATACTGTCTTTGATGTCACTGATTCTTTCCTCTGCTTATTCAAATCTGCTGTTATGTGTTTCCAGCATATTTTTTATTACTTTCATTCTGCCATTCATCACCATCAGATCTGTTATCTTTTTACATATGTTCACAATTTCTTCAGTATATTCCCCTAGTGTCTTCTTAATATCCTTAATCTCTTCCTTCAATTCATTAAGTTGACTCATGATATTTGTTTGGATATCCCTGATTAGTTGTTCCATATTCTGCATCTCCTCCTATTTTTTAGTTTGTTCTTTAGACTGGGCTATGTCTTCCTGTTTCTAAGTATGGCTTGTAATTTTTTTTTGGTATCTAGGTATCTGTTTATCTTGAAGAGCTTATTCGGTTGGTTAGCCTCTCTTTCTAATCTAGTTTTTATTAATTTGTTTATTATTATTATTTTTTGCATGTGTGATAAGTTTCCTTTTGGATATTGGTTCCTCTTATTCTATACCCCTGTAGTTTTCTGTGTTCTCTTGAAAAAAATTAGGAACAAAGAAAAGGAGAGAAGAGAAACAGAATAATAGTAATAATAATAGTAGGAATAGTAATAAAGGTAGAAAAGTAACCATACAATAGCCAGGAAAATAAATAAGCAAAATGAGTAAAAATTTTCATAAAAAATACAATGGAAAAAGAATAAAGCTGTGGGACAAAAATGAAAAAAGAAAAGAGAATAGACTAAAAGGTCAGAAAGATGAGAAGAAAAGAAAAAAGATGAAAGAAAAAATGAAGACCAAAGAACAGGTGGAATGAAAGAAAAGCAACAAAAAGCAGAAGTTGGATAAAAGAAAAAAAGAAAAGTAATAAAGTAAGTAGAAAAAATAAGTGAAAGTAAAGGAAAACAAAGAAAAACAAAACAAAACAAAGCACAACCTAGAAAAAACAGATTTTCCTCTTAGGCCTGTAGGGTCCATCTCTGGCTGTTGGTATTCATCAGTCAATTAATCTGCAGTCTGCCCTACACAATGAGGTACAGTGTGTTAGTGAATAAAATAAAATAAAGAATAAAGTAAAAGTTAAAAAAGAAATAACAAATCAAAAAAACTTAAAACAAACAAAAAAATCTGTCTATGCATTTCCTGTCATAAGATGCTAGCTGGATTCCTGGTAACCCAGTGGATCTCTCTCTGCATCCTTTCTCTTTGGAGGTTTCAGTACAGGGACATCCTATATGCAAAGTAAGAGTTCCTTCCTTGAGCTACACCCACACTACAGGTTAAGTAGGTTTCTGAAAGCTTATATGGCTCTTCTCACCCCATTCCCTCAGGAGAGTTGGGCTTATTATAGTTTGCCAGAGCTAGGCTTATTAGGTCCCTGTCTCTGCCCCCTCACTGACCTATTTCCTCTCTCCCAGGGCAGCTGGGTGTGACAGACTCCCTGATCATATCCCCCCTCCCCTCTCCCTGGTGACACTTTAGTGTTGGCTGAGGTCTTTTTTGAGTTTCAAAGGGGCTCACCTAGCCAAACTCACTAAAAAGAAACTACTTTCCACCCTGTACCAGACCCCTCTTCCTCCCAGGGAATGTTCTTTCCCATTCAGTTGGCTGCAGTGATCCAGTGGTTTTTCCAAGGTTATTTGCCTTGAGGGTAATATATGTGCCCTTTCCCACACAGAGTTGAGTAACTCTTGGTTTTCCTTTGGCTTCTTTGTGTCTCTCTCCCTCTCCCAGCTGGATGATGCACAGCCTTTTACTGCAGATCCCCAAAGCAGCTCCCATGAGTAGCTTTTTGCCCTTACCCCATTGTTTATTGTGAGAGAATTGAGCTCTGACTACCTACTGCGATACCATCTTCCCAGAAGTCCCCCAGTACTCAGTATTTTAACCCATTAGCCCCTGACTCCATAAATCTGTGGGATTAATTAATTAAAATATCCTGTCTAGGAATTCTTAATTGCCCTATAAGAAACTGAATACAAACTTAAGTTATAAAGACATGTTATGAGTGCTATTTATCAAATATGTCTGTGATGATTAGAATTATGAGGTAGTCTGATATCCATTATTTTGCTTTTACCATTATTAACAAGTTAATTTCTCTTGTTTGCTGTTAAAGTACTTTCCATTCAATGATTTTTGTAAATTACTAACAATTGCATTGTAAATGAAGTTAAAATTTTTCACAAACATAATTAATTATTCCTGGCTTTTCTCTGCAATAAATGTATGTTTACATTTAAAAATAAAAAGACACAAACCTTTGATCAGGTGCTCCATCACCAGTGGGTTGATCCCCATGTCTGTACTGATCCACTTGTCCCTTTCTCAGTGGCACCACTCCATAGGATAATGGAACAGCATCAAGTCTGAGTCTTTCCTCAAATTACCCATTTGCTTATACTATCACAATAAGTGCCTAGAAGCTCCACTGTTTATATCAATTTTGGCTTTGACTGTTAAAATCAGTTACATTTGACACCTGGTAGCTTAACACAGCTCTTGACAAAGTTGGTGCAGGGAGTAGGGTAGCCAACTGAGCATAATGCAATTTTGGAAAGCAGAAGGACTGGAGATCCTTTAGGAAACCTATGGGAGGAACTCCTGGAGGGATGCTAAGGGATCCCAGGGCATTTCTCCAGCCATGCCAGTGTGTCTGGGGGAAATGCTAGCAGAATCAGAAGGACATTCTGGTGGATTGTGAATATGTTTGGGGTTCTAAGGGAGAATATTGACCCTGATCTTTGGCCTTGACACACTGGCAGAATTTGGGGATGGGTCCAATTATCCATACAACAGAAGGGTTCAAGAAATGCTTTTGAAGGATTTCTTCCCTCACTACTTAAGGTCCCCCAACAATGTAGCCAAAGAAAGTTGAGGGACTCTAAATAGTCCTTGATGTTAATAGATACCATATTGCCCAGAAAGTTGTTGAAACTTAAGAAAAAAATAGAATGTAGAACCTTTCAGGACCACTTTCTTCATGGCCCAAAGAGAACTTAGAGACTTAGTTCTCCTCCACAATAACAGAGGTAATCTTCTTAATATTAGTCAGAAAGAGTTTCACCTTGCAGGAAGAAGTTACATCCTCTACCCCCATGAGAGTACACTGAGAGCAACCAGGACCAAGACAGCAATGGTGGCTGCTACAGAGATGGCAGTGGTGGTCTACCACCATGTTCTCCCACACTACCAGAGCTTCTTTTTGAACACACTTGAGCAGTAGCCACATCAGAGGTAGCTTCAGTGGTAGAGATGTCCTGATCAGGCTGTTGTCTGGTGGCCACAGGGCCACATGGCCCATGTCATAAATGTTCAGCTCCATGGTGAGGAGATGGTGCATTGTCTTTCATGTGCATACTTTGTGCCACAACGAGGCTTTCTAAGATAAAACAGTAGAGATAGAACAGCCAAAAGTGGGAACCAAGACTCACCAACATCACCACCATCACAACCAGGTCCATCATTCTCACCATCACCAAGCTGCATCCAGCTTAGGTACAATGTCATCACCAGCAGGAAAGATGTTCAGGTTGCTCACCATAGATTTCTAGGCATTGTCCCTTTTAAGGAAGTCTGAGCTCTGGTCCTCCTGACCGTGTGCTACCCTGGGATTCTGGACAGAAAAGGACTGTTCAACTGTACTCTCTCTCCCCCTAAAATAACAGATTCTGCCACACTGGAGGCCCCACCATTGTGGCCTCTGTGACTGACTTAGGAACTATCTCTCCACCCCTCTTTTTTAAACTTGGGTTGGGACAGAGACCCACAGCCTTTTGTTTGGAAACTCTCCACTGAAGTCCTATTGTCAGCAGGAGGAATGAAGGCTTTGTGGAAGGTTCAAGTTCAATGGGGAAGTGAGGGAGGGGGTTGCACTTCTTAGATCTTTCAGATACAGGTGTATGGCCAATGCTGACACCTACCATCCCTAAGTAGTAAGATGAAGAAAGAAGACATGGTACTCTTGCTTTGGATCAGAGGTCATCATCACTGGGAATCTTGCTCAGGCTCATCTGTTGGAGCATCCCTTCAGGCCCCTACAAACTTCCCTTGTATGGCCTCCTCTATTAAATTTATTATTGATGTTGATATACTGCCTATATATACTCCTGCTGGATTTTACCTCCAAGCACTTGTGGGAATTGCTGTGATTAGCACAAATTTAAAGGGGTATATGAAAGCCTGTGAACCCATTCAGCTATTTTTCATTGAGTCATGGACTTTGTCTTTACCTGGCCATTTATGCAAGCCACTGGCAAGCCTCTGACTGGCATGTACTGACAATGGAATGTGATAGGTGGATAAAAATAAATTTTACTCTTAAAAGTTGTCTCACCTGACAGAACCTGGCCATGGCTGAAAATATTTCCCAGGTACAGATTCCCAAGCCATCAGGCCATGAGCTTTTGAGTAGGTACAGCATATTGGGGCTCTCTTCCCTTCCAGCAGGCCTTGGATCCTTAAAGCAGGTGACACTTCCTGCAGGTTTGGTTTGGCCATTCCCTTATGTTCCACTGACTCAGGCCACACTATCCAGATGTTTTCTGTTTGGCTTTCTGGAACATACAGTGTCTTGTAATTGTCCCAAATTTGTAACCCAGTGATATATGGTTAGCCCAATGATGGGATATCTGATGAAGTCTCCATGCTCCACATCACCCTGAAGCCATAGGTGACAGACCATTTTAATGAACCATTAAAGGACAAGCTTAAGCAGCTGGTGGAAGGGGACAAGAGGATTCAAGTCTAGATTTCACATTTCAGGTGGTCAGTCTGGGGGGGTCTCAGTGCAGCATCTCACTGAAAGGGCATTTCCCATCTGCTGTGTATATTTGATCAGGCTCTCTGTCCTCTTCCTTCAATTGCACAGCATTCTTTAAAGTTATTGACACCTTGGTCTCATGCAGGCTTGCAAGACCATCCCATCCCCTCCAACACCTCACCAAAGACTCAACTTGTTGGGAGATTAAGATAAATATTAAACTTCAAGTGATGGGAAGTTTGGAAAACCTATTATAAAATCTTTTATAAAATTTTTGATTTTTGGTATTTATTCTTAAATATGATTTGACTTTCTGGATAAGTTTTTAAAAAATGTTTTCCTGTTCTAAAGTTTTTGTTCTCTTTTTGCACAAAAATATCAGAGATGATTCAGATAAGAGTTTATGTGTGTGTGTGTGTGTGTGTAAAACTAAAAGGACACACTAACAGAAACAACAACAGCACTGACCTTTGTTTTTCAGAACTCCCTCTGAAAACTTTTCCCTCCTCCTGAAGAAATACTCACAAGCTGCCTTTCCAAGATGCTGTGCATGCTTTGCATTCAATTAACTGCTGACCTAAGAACCTACCTCAGAGTGCTCATTAGGAAGAAAAGGATTTGGCCACAGCTCCTGCAATCTCCAAGCAGAACACCTCCAGATATCCACAATCATGAGAAAAATGCACTGTCATCATAGACAAACAAAACTGTTTGAAATTTAATGTCTTAGATGGTCATTTTAAACCAAGAACTAAACTAAATTATTAACCCTAGCCTAGGAAACTAGTGCAGAAAGCTGGGGAAATAAGAGGTCATATTAGAAGCCTGGTGAACTTAAATACCTAAGGAACATATATATGTTCTGATTCAGGTGACCTAATATTGTAAGCTCTGTTTCAAGGGAGACCAATGTGTCCTCTGAAACTTCCATATGTGAACTCCATCATGGCACTGCCTCAGCACTGGAAGGCATTCAGGTAAGCTTCCACTTACAGGTGAGAGCTGTGCTGTAAATAAATTAATTCCTCAGCTCAGGTTAAAAAGTTTCATGTGAAAACATAAGAAGGTCCCTGTCTCTCTAAAACAGACCCAATGTTTTATAAGACATCTTTTTCCAAAGCTGGCAATGTTTGAAGTTCATGGCTATATTTAATATTCCATGTGTGACTGATCATTGTTCTTGGAGTGATTTTGGTGATGGGTTTGGTCTGCTTTTGCCTCAGATTAAAAACCCATTTATTTACACATCTCACAGTAAGACCCATTGGGATCAATGTTAAGGGGTAGCTTATATTTCTCACTGGAGTACTAAAAATTCAAGAGGTGGACATGAAGAAACTTGCACTTGATTGAAAAAAAAAAACCCACAAAACAAACAAATAAACAAACAAAAAAAAACCTTTCTTGTGATATTTCAATCCTAATGAGAGGCAATTACAAAGGCTTTACTGGCAGCCACAGAGAGGGAAGCTGCCTTCCTATGCAGACTTGGTGCACAGTCACTGCCTTGCTGCCTCTGAAGTGGGCTACAGTCAAGGACTCAGGCCCCCTTGCCTGCTCTGCTCTTATGCACTTTTGAATTCCTAGGGGAGGTTCCTCCACTTGGAGGCCTCCCTCTCAGGAGCTCAAAGCCAAGGCCTTCCTCAAGTACCCCAGCTAGAATCCCTTCCCTCCCTTGATCTCCAGACTCTGTGTCCATTAAACTGCAGGAGCCTTTTGTGTGGGGCACCCTCAAATGAGAGACATCCATGTAGGTGCTGATCCATCTGACTTTCCTCTAGTGGCACATTCCATGGGGAAATGAACGGGAGGGAGCAGCCATCATTCCTTCTTCTATGCTCTTGTTTATACTATCAGAGTAAGAGATTGAATGTTTCACTGTTTGCTTTCACTTTGGCTACCTTTTTAAAATCTGCTATCTTCATCAACTGGCATTTCACATCAGCTCTGATTCAGCTCCACTCAGGGATCTCTCAGCTCAGCTCTCTCTCTGCTCTTGACACCCTCAAAATTGTAAATTTCCATCAGTTTAATAATATACAAAACACCTATCACTTTAATTCACATCATCCATGGAAACCTACTATCTAAAGTAAATATTTCACTTGGCATTTTGTCCTCCTAAAAATCACAATTTTATTAAACACAGTAGTACTATCATATATCTAATGAGTAAATACCACTCTGCTCAGATATATTTCCCCAAAACATTGTCTACTCTTTTTTGAAGAAAAATATATGTTATAAAACTCCACATCTGAAATTCAACCATTTCCATGGGTTTTTCTGGAAGCATTTCAAGGTGTAATTAAAATATATTTTGTTTTCAAAATATAATTTACATTAAATCATTTGAATTTATGTGATGCAGGTGAAGAAATAAGAGACTGCTGAAAAAGGATAAAGGAGACACCTACAAACATACTGAGATATTTGCCCTTAATATATGACAGAGCTTGTGTGTGAAAACACAATAAAAAATATAAACTTTTCAATAAATGGTGCTTTGGCAGTTAGATAATCACATTGAATAAAATGAAATTTGACTCATTTTTCTAAATATAAAAAGATGTAAATTAAAGGAAAATATATGAAAGTCAAAACTCTATTTTTAGAGACTATCAAAGGAGACTATATTCAGGATACAAGGTAGGTAAGGAATTCTTAAACAAGAAATAAAACAAAAGCCACAATAAAAATATTCATACACTTAATTATATTATAGTTGAGAATTTCTCTTTCTCAAAGGATATAGACAAGCACAAAACTCTATGTAATGGCCTCAAAGAAGTTAGTAGCAGTAACCCAGCAAGCAGGGGAGAGGCTAGATACTTCAGACCCAATGGTGACTGTGGAAGCAGCAGCAGGGACGGGAAAGGGCAGGAAGTTGAGACCTCCCACATATCACACGTTGGAAGAGGTGGTGAAGTGCAACTCTTGAAGGGATTATGCCTGGAGATCCATGAGCCATTCTACGATGTCTCAACTTTTTCAAGGAGCATCCCAGGGAAGAGGAAGTTCTGCTGGAACAAGCTGGTGCAAATGCAAGTCAAAGCTTTGAAGATGTAGATCACTCCTTTGATGCCACAGAAATGCTCAAGCAGTATCATATTGGTGACGTCCATCTGAATGACAGTAAAACTGAAAGTGATTGCAAGGATCCTTCAAAAAATAATTCCTGCAAAAATTGCTGTTCGAATTGGGTTTTCCCCATCATAGGAGCTATGCTCTTAGGTTTCCTGTATCGTTACTATACATCGGAAAGCATATCCCCCTGAGGAGACCTTGTTGAAGTCTGGAGAGCACATCCACTTAGGAATGAAATCTAGAGACATTTATACATTTATATAAAAGTATATTCAAATTTAAAATCATTTAAATTAACCACCAGGTATATGCACCATTAAATGTTTTGCCTGTGTATGCAAACATTCAATATAGTATAAATAATTTAGAAATTTGACACCATAAAGCATTTTTAATTAGTTGAACAAAGAGAACTCTCAAGCTTTGCTAATGTAATTGATATAACCAGTTAGGAATTAGTGAGGTGTTGTACTAATATATTTAGCCTATCTTATACTTGAAATAGACCTCAATTTTCAATGTAGAATTAGTTTCAATTCCTGGTTAATATCTTTTGTGTGTTAGCTACAGTTCTTCACTCTGGAGCCAAAACTCATTGAACAGCATCTACTCAAGAATCAAGAGAAAATATTTTATGGTAAATTTAATCAAGTTTTATACCCACACTCTTCCTTTTCTTTGTTTTTTATTGGGCTTAAGCTTGGTACAACCTCAAGCTTTGTCAATGGAGTACTGGAGTACAATCCTCTTACAGGGAAGGAGCACTAAATACTAAGAATAACAAAAACAATTTTAAACATACTCTATTAAAATGAAAGATTTGTACAGGTAACACATGATAGGCATATACAGGATGAAAAATCAAGTTTTAAAAAAAATTTTTTGACTGCTGAGATTAGAGTTCCTGGGATAATCTGGCATTTAAAGCCAGAAATTTGGTTAAGTATAAAGAAGAGTTCAATATTATTACCAATATTTCTACCTAATTCTTTTAAAATTAACTCACTCAACCTATTCATATTTCCAAGAGTTATAAATTCATTTTCTCCCATGTAATAGCTAAATGTGCATGACCATATGCTGCTGGAGCACATTTGTGCCTTGTTAATTGCTCTTTATTTTAGAAGCATCACCTGTGAATTATTGGCCACACTGAAAACTTCGCACACAACCATGTGACAGGTGAGTGTAAGACTGGAACTGACTTTATGAGCTGGGTTTTACCAATCTACTAGTTCACTAGAAGAATTTCTGTTTCTTACTCAGAGATATTTAAATTCCTAATTTCCTAATCTCTAGAATGGTGGGAGGAGGCAGCTATTTCTAACAAAGGCTACACAGATCAACTAGATCTGAAGCCAGAATTGCAACATATTAATATAATGAAGAATTGAAAAATAAGGGCTTAGGGGGAATATAAATGCTCTTGAGATGAAGCAGTAGTTCTGTGTTACAAGGAGAATCAAATAATTGAAATCTAATTAGTTTCCAAGAATCTGTTTATCTCAATATTTAAAAATCATTTCTTTATTTGCTTATGAAATGCACATGTCTTCCTGTCACATCTTTCCTTAAAATCCTTCATAGACATTTAGTCTAAGATAAATACATTTCTCTCATCTTGATGAAGAAACCATCAAAGAAATAGTAAGGAAAATTTTTGAGTAGCAGTGATGAAGACAATAGGGAGCTAGCTATCAATTGATCTTCATAAATTTTGAAGTCAACATAAGAAAATTAGTGTCCAATAAACAGGGAAGGAAGCCTTAGGTGATAGCAGAGATGGAAACAGAATGAGAGAAAGATGTTATTAGACATGTTAAAAATCAGAAATGTATAGCCTATTGGAAAGGAAAAGAGCATGCAATGCTGACTCCTGGTACATTGACTGAGTTTTATTTGGGGAAGAATCAAGTACCTTGCCTCATCCTCCTAACACCAGAGCACCAAGCAGACAGCCATGTGCAAGTTAAAACTATCTGAATTTCCCTGTTTATGGAAATAGGTATTGAGCAAATTGTCAGGGGAATCATAAGCAACTTTTGCGGACTGACATCTGAGAGGAAAGAGACTTGTAATATGGCATTGATGGGACACCCCAAATCATGTCCTGCTCCACACCGACATATCAAGTAGAACTCACCAGCCAATTACCTCCACAGTACAAATTTCCTCAGTATCTTTCAATCACCTCAATTAGAATTGTGAACAAACATCTCAATAGAAGATTATTGTCTGAAATTGAGATTTTGAATCAAAAAGAACATAGAGAAAACCTTTTTAAAATGACCATAGTGTACTGAGACAATTTATGGGAGAGTGTGACATTTTTTTTTATAACTCTAATTTATCTATTCAAAGAGATAAGGGATAATTTTTCATTGTATCATGCTATGAGAAATATATATTACAGACTACATAGAGTTAGAGTACTAGGGGGTATTATATATGTATATATACAAAATTTCTAATATTAAAAGTTCATTTTGTATCTTGGAAGAAATCTTGAAGATTATTCCTCATTATATATATTTATAATTAAAACATGTTGAAAAGATGGAAAAAATAAATGATCATTCTAATCCTGAGAAAAAAATTAAATTGGTGATTAAATATTATGAAAATCAAATCCAAAGAAAAAAATTTCAGGAATTGAGAATTTAATATTCAGATAAATATAGTAACTACTTGCTGAGCACATTAATTAAATATCACACTCAAAAATATTAAAAAGTGAATGAAATATATCAAATAATATCAAGAAAATGAAAAAGAAGCAGAAAGCATTCAATTTTTTTCAGTTTCCCCTACTAATGAGAATAAAATGATTCAAATATTCAAAAGTCTGGAGGGGAATAACTTGGAGAGATATTCTACAAGTGAATATTAATTTAATTATGAATTA
>JAQZBX010062385.1:0-16902 GCA_029593785.1 Cabassous unicinctus
CTCCTGAGAGCCTCCTTGTTGCTCAAATGTGCTCTCTCTCTAAGCCAAACTCAGCATATAAATGCATTACCTTCCCCCCAGTGAGGGACATGACTCCCGTGGATGAGCCTCCCTGACATGGAGGGATTACTACCAAGCACTGGCTGGTGATACAACTGGAAAAAGACCTTGAATAAAAGGGGGAAAAGGTAAAGACAAATGAGCTTATATGGCTAAGAGACTTCAAAGTGAGTTGGGAGGTCATCAGAGAGGTAACATTTATGCACATCTCAGCAGGATCTCATAGACTGCCAAATTAGATACTACCCCAGACAGTGGGGCTACTGAGGGCTCTGGAGATACCCAGGTCCTACGGTCATGGCAGATAGCTCCAAAGTTTGGTGCCTTGCCAGTGGGCCCTACTTTGGAGATTGTGCTCCCGAGTGTGACAGAGTTGGACTCAGATGTGACTTCTCTACACATGCCTCTTCTGTCCCTTTTATTTGAACCTATAGTTCGTACTGGAGTTGGTAGGTGTACGTCCAAGAGACTTGAATCTCTGGGCTGTACATGTGCCAGCTGGGCCCTGAGCCTCAGCAGAGTTGCAACAACTACTCTCCAATTCATTGGACTCACCCAGGACAACTAACAAAGAGGTAAGGATGTACAACCACTACACAAAGGAACCGAGAGAGTCTACAACTGCAAGCAAGAGAGTCCCATCCGTCAGTCATATGGGATCGAAGTCCTCAATTAGAGGTGAAGTGGGCATCACCATCCCAGAATCCTCAGGATTGGAGAATAAATTATGGCTGGTATCCTACTATAGACTTATTGTGATTCTAGCAATGGAAGAAATTATATCATTGATGTGGAGACAGTGGCCACTGGAGGTGCTGGAGTCAGGGAGAGGGAAAAAGAGGTATAATATGGGGGCATTTTCAAGACTTGGAATTAACCTGAATGACATTGCAATGACAGATACAGGCCATTATATATTCTGCCATAACCTACAGAATGGAGTGGGAGTGTAAACTGCAATGTAAACTATAATCCATGCTTAGTGGCAATGCTCCAAAATGTGTTCATCAATTGCAATGAATGTACCACACTAATGAAAGAAGTTGTTAATGTGGGGAAAAGGGGGAGGTCTGGGGAGTGGGGCATATGGGAATCCTTTATATTTTTTAATGTAACATTTTATGTAATCTAAGTATCTTTTAAAAATAAATTAAAAATATATTTTTTTAAAAAGAGTAAGGTGAGAGGTGTTCCTACCTCTTCCATTTTTGGAACAATTTTCTAATGATTGGTATTAATTATCAAATACCTACCACTGAAGGAAACTGCTTGTGGACTTTTTTGTGGGAAGGTTTTGATTACTAATTCAATCTCTTTAATAGTTATCTGTCTATGCAGATATTTTTATTTCTCCTTGAGTATATTTTGGGAGTTTTTGTCTTAGAAATTTGTTTATTTCATCTAGGTCATCAAATTTGTTGGCATACAATTGATTGTAGTCTACTTTTACAATCCTTTTTATTTGTGTAATATTGGTAATAATGCTCCCTCTTTTGAGGAGATGTTATCCTGTATTTAATAATTCAAGTCCTCTCTTTATGCTTGTCAGCCTAAACTAAAGGTTTGATAACATTGTCGATCTTTTCAAAGAATCAACTTTTGTTTTTGTTGATCTCTGTTACCTAATTCTTTTATTTCTACATTTATATGTTTTATTTCCTCCTTTCTGCTGTTTTTGGTTTAGTTTGCTCTTCTTTTCCTAGTTCCTTAAATAGCATAGATTATTGATTTTAGGATCTCGCTTCATTTTTATAATATAGTCATCTAGAGCTTTAAATTTTCCTCGAAGCCAGGCGTTCTTAACCTTTTTTGTTCCACGGACCCCTTTGCCAGTCAGGTGAAAACCACAGACCCCTTCTCAGAATGTAGCGGCAGATAGCTTTGTGACACTCAACTAGCGTAGGGTCAAACAACTACCATAATTTCGAAGTATGGATGAGTGCGAGCAATTTTCTGAGATGTACAACAACTGTAATGTGATATGAAATGAATACTATAATTTATTGCATACATTCATAAGTGAAGGAAATGCTAGATTTCAGTTAGAGGTCAGAATAAAGATAAGTTGATTTATTTCGAATCAAGCTCACAGACCCCTGGCTAAGAACCCCTGCTCTAAGCACTGCTTTTGCTACATCTAGAAATTTTCCTATGTTGAGTCTTCATTTTCATTAAACTGGAAGTATTTTCCAATTCTTTTTGTGATTTCTTTTTTGACCCATTGGTTATTTGGTAGTATGTGTTTTATTTCCACATGAGTGAATTGATCAAATTGCCTTCTGTTATTGATTTCTAATTTCATTCCATGTGTTTGTAGACTATAATTTTATGAGTGTAGTCTTTTTAAAAATTTTGAAACTTGTCTTCTTGCCTAGCACATGGTCCATCCTGCAGAATGTTCCAAGTGCACTTGATAAGAATGTGTATTCTGCCATTGTTGGGTAGCATTTTCTGTATGTGTCTCTTAGATCTACTCTTAGGACTCCTTGGCTCATAGTGTTTTTCAAATCTTCTATCTCCTTGATCATCTTCTATCTAGTTGTTCTATTCCCAATTAAATGTGGAATATTAAATTCTCCAACCATTATTTTTGCTTTGCCTAGTTCTCTCTTCTTAAAATTTTACTTCATTTTGAGGTTCTATTATTCCAGATTATCTTGAAACAAATCCCAAACCTATCATTTCAGCTTAACATATCTAAAGGTTAAAATCCATAGCAGAAAATGATACATTATCCCACCTGATGAAATTTGTAATTATTTCTTAAATGTCTAGTCATCGTCCAAATTTTCCACATTATATTAAAATTTATTTTTCATTTTTCACTTCACTTTCTTTATTCCCTTTTATAATGTATACATCCATGTAACCACCAAGATATAGAGCATTTCCATCACACCAAATAGTTCCCTTATGCTTCATCAAAAAATATATCAATGTAACTACTGTTTTGACCCTTAGCACCACTAAAGGTTTTTCAAATTTTGGAACATCAGATGACTATAATTATACAGTATGTACTACTTTGTGGCTGGTTTATTTTGCCTAACATTTGGTCCGTGTGGTTCACCCATGTTTTAGCGTGTAGCAGTAGTTCACTCTTTATCATTGCTCTATTGCATTCTATTGCATGACTATACCACAGTTTATTTATCTAGTTTATTCAAATGTTGATGAACATTTGCATTGCTCCACATGGCACTCAATAATAGAGTATGCATATGCTTAGCTTTTGAAAGTAAAATGAAAGAGTTTCCAAGGGGGTTGTAGCAAATTCTAATCTGAACATCAATGTGTAAATATTAAATTTGTTCCATATTTTTGACAACACAAGGTATTTTTGTTGCTTTTGAGGGCAGTATATATTTAAATCCTGATTGTTTTAGTTGTACTCTTAATTCTATTAAAGAGTTGTTTTATATTTTTGTGTTTTTTGGATTTTTTTTTTTTCAGTTTTTACAGTTGTTTTTGGTAGGACCATTAATTAGTCCTCTACAAGCAAACTTGCAATATTTTTTTAAGTTTCTTTAAATCAGAATCCAAACAAGGTTCATACATTGCAATTGATTGATATACTCTTAAGTCACTTAGTTTACAGGTTCCCATGCCATGTCCTTTTTCTCTAGCAATTTATTTATTGGAGAAGAATGTCACTTGTCACGTAGAGTTTCCACAGCCTGTATTTTTCTGAATTACACATCCTATATGGCATCCCTGTGATGTCATTTATCATTTTCCTGTCTGCTTCTGTGTTTGTTGTAAATAGTTATGTCAAGTTTTATCTGATTCAGGTTTTATTTTAGGGGCAAGAATACTTTATTGGTAGAGTTGTGTCCTTCCAACATGATGCCTATTTTCCAGTTTCCGTTCCCTTTTGTAATCATTTTAGTGTCTATTAATGATTATTGCCCCAATACTTTATTTCATTAAGTGTTGAACACAATGAGATTCTCATTTTATTGTTTCTTCTTCATTTACTAGCTGGAATACTTCTTTAGAGATAAAGTTGTCCTCATCATTTGGTTGATTACCCTGAAGTACAACCAGGAAAAACAAGGAAAGAAAAACTGAACACTTGACATTCCCCCTTTATTTGCCAGTTATTTTACTGATGAGGTGGGTACCCACTATCCTCCAACCATGGTTAATGGGTTTATTATTTTCTTAGTTGTTTAACACAAGGGTTTTAATTAACTGCAATTGTTATACCAAGTAAAGCTGAAGTGTGTACAATTTTGGGTCAAATGGAGTCACTTTGCAGTGGAGTCTAAGTTCTTAGGGCTATGACTTTGTATCTTTGAAAGCGCGCTTGCTCTGTTGTATGTGAGAAGTTCCAGATTCATCCTGCACATTGTCTGCCATACAACTACATCAGCCTTCATTGGTTCTTTCTAGTGCAGAATGGTATTTAGAAGTCATAATACTGTCACTGGGACTTTTCCTTGCTACTTTGTACTTTGTCTAGGTGTTTTCAATGGACAGAAACAGGTAATATAATTTTTGAGGATTAAACACAATGTAAGTTAATACTGTTATTCAAAATTGAATTCAGGGCTGTAGGGATTTTGCTTAGCCTCACAAATACACCACTTTCTCTTGTTTTACCCAATGTCACCAACATAATTAGTCAATTCCCGTCTGGCATATATACACCCAACAGCATCAGAATAGCAATACCAACAAAAACGTCATAAACAATTTAGGATTTTCACAGGTTTCCTTTTTTGTCATTTTAGAATATATCTCACTAGGGCTATAGAGCACATTTTGGAGAATTAAACTCACTTGGAGACACACTTCTCTATGTGTGCTTATGCCTTTAATTAGACTATATTTAGGGTCATTTTTTATTTTGCTTTTTTGGGATTTCTTTTACAAAGTAATTTATGTATAATTATGAAAAAATTTGCATAGTTCCAAAATGTAGCCACTCCCTTTTACATTTTCTATATTTATTCTAATTTCTGTTTTTTATAATTGCCTGATGATGTAACATATCAAAATTTGGTCTTCATTATTTTATTTGAAGAAAAACTCTAGATACTCAATCATTTGATCATTAATCATTTACTGATATTAAAAGAACTGGTATTAATGCAAAGTGTTGATGGTGGGGTGATGTATGGGAGCCCTGCATGATATGCACATTTGTTTTGTAACTTCACAACTTTTACTATACACTTACCGTTTATATATGTTCATGAATGAATGATATATTTCAATAACATTTTATTTTAAAGTACTGGTATTAATAGGTGAATAGTGATGTGTAAGTAAAGTGAACTATTAGGCTCCTGTTGCATGTAAGGTAATGTAGTAGGATGTTTCACATACTAATCAGTTTCACATTCTTAATTGCCATAGTAACTTTGTGATAACTTTTTAAAAAGGAATGCTATTACTAAAGAATAAATTGAGGATCAAATAAGCCAGGTAGTCATAAATCCATGTATACATTCAGTGTCAGATTCACTGTTTAAATCCAGTTCTAACCTAAACCAGGCTTTTTGTAGTATAACATAGTACATTAAAGTAAATAATCAAACAGATTAATTAATTAATTACTATTTTTCTAATTCTTTACAGAAACTTTTCACACTTTACTGGATTCTCAAAAATAATACTGGGAAGTCAGGTTTATCCATGTTTTATGATAAGAATGTTGACTCTAAATTTCAATCTTTCTATGGCACTTACGTATTTTTTTAACAAATTAATTTTATTGATACATATTAATAAAGCATAAATCCATCCAAATTGTAAAATCAGTGGTATTCGGTATAATCACATATTTGTGCATCCATTACTTCAATCATTCTTAGAGCATTTTCATTATTCCAATAATAATAATAACAAATAACAAACAAAACTCATTACCTCTCAATCTCTCTATGCTTCCCCTGCCGTTTGTAGCACCTATTCTTTTTCCTTCTCTCTAGTATATTTGTAGTTATATTTTGTAAAAACAGTCTTTATATGCAATGTCACCCGTATTCGTGTTTTACATGATGTTTTACTCTTATTCAGTCCCATGTTACAGTTTTTAGCTTTCCTTCTTGTAATATACATGACCTTAGACTTTCCCTTTCAACCACTGTCATACCCATACAATAGCACTGCTTTTACCATTTCTATTCATTTCCAAAGATTTACAAGCAAACTTTTTACCAATTCTACAGAGATTAACTCTCAGCTTTCCATTCTCTACCCTCCTTCTATTTTCTAGTGACCTATATTCTAATTATTAATTCCATGAGTTTACATTATATATTTAGTCCACGGTAGCACAGTCATACAGTATTTGTCCTTTTGTGTCTGGCTTGCTTCACTCAACATAATGTCATCCAGGTTCATCCATGTTGTCATATGCTTCACAACTTCATTTCTTACCACTATATAATCCATCTTGTGTATACACCATAGTTTGTTTATCCATTCATCAATTGATGGACACCTGGGTTTGTTTCCAACTTTGGGCAATAATGAATAATGCTATAATGAATATCAGTGTGCAGATGTCGATTTGTGTCACTGCTCTCAGTTCTCCTGGGTATATACCCAGTAGTGGTATTGCCAGGTCCCATGGCAAGTCTATATTCAACTTCCTTAGGAACTGCCAAACAGTCCTCCATAGTGGATATACCATTCTACATTCCCACAAACAGTGAATAAGCATTCCTATTTCTCCACATCCTCTCCAACATTTACAGTTTTCTGACTTTTTAAATAGAGGCCAATCTAATAGGTGTGAAATGATATCTCATTGTAGTTTTGATTTGTGTTTCCCTAATTGCAAGTGATGTTGAACATTTTTTTTCATATGATTCTTCACCATTTGTATTTCTTCTTTGGACAATTGTTTTTTCAGTTGGCACTTATATTTTATGCTTGTTTTCTAACAGCTTACTGTCTAGTAGTATAGTGGGTTATATCTATATTCAAATACAATATAATAAAAAAAAGCTGAATGGAATGAGAGAGAAACATAATATATATAAAGACATTGTGGTTTATTTGGTTAATAGCAATTCAGAAAATGTTGCCAGTATTACTTTTCAAGAATATTCTAAATTTGTCAGAGTTGTCAGGACACATGTTCTTTAACATGTTCTGCTCTAAATTCTGTTTGTCTGTGTTACTTTAAACTTTTAGCAATATCACAGGGTTTCTGGTTTCCATTAGCAAGCACATTTCCTTATGGAAGCAGGTTTCCTTTAAAAATGAGCATCATCCTAATGACATTGAAAATAGAAATAGACAACAGATACAGTGGTTCAATAAGGCATTTGGCATTTATCTATTGGGATTGTAGGAAGAAAGTACACTGAAAGCTGCTAATGTCAAATAGTCAAATCTAAAGCATTGTCTATTGTCTATGCTAATAGAGAGTCTCTTTAAGACCTTGAATTAACAGCACATAAAACATGGAAATTTATACCAGCTCTAGAAGATGGTATAGCAATTGTACAAAAAATCTAATCTTTGTTCTCAAAAGTCCTGTTTAGCAATTGGTGGAAATGCTCATCTTCTGGTAATTCATGGCCCCTTGTATGGATAAAATGACTTTTGCTTTAGCTAAAATGTTTTCTGAAATTACCGCACAGCGATAAGTGTCAGGTTTCCTTCACCTTTACCAACCAGAACACAAAACAGCTGGGGGGGAAAAAAAAGTTAATGTTCATAAAGCTAAATATTTATAAAACTACATTTTCATTAAAATAAATATCTTTGTGATTTTTGATATAAAGGATTTTAGAAACAAAAAAAAAACTTCTTTATCTTATAGTCATACCTCGGTGCTTGGAAAGATCTGCCAGGTTCTACCTGGATTTCTGAGGCTGGACCTTCAAGACCAAGTACCCTTGAGCTATTCATGCCCCTTTCCCTTGTCTTTGTAGGGGACGAGTCCCTGGCACCCCAGACCACTTAATTAAGTTAGGATCTTGGACCAAATCTTGTTTCCTATCACCCAGTTCATCTAACTGGCACTGTCATGGTCTAGCAGGTGATGTACCCTAACCCTCTGGGGGACAGGCCTCATGGAACCCCTTTCAGGATGCCCATGGACCCAGCTCAGTGAACAGTGGATGGACTTTGCTGTTATCATCAGCTGTGTGGGAGTTTGACCAAAACATAAACTGAGGATTGACTGCGGCACATTTGCAGTCACTAGAACTCTGTTGGGGAGCAGTGGTTACTTCCCTTACATTCAATTTGATCACCACAGCCTCCTTCTGAAGAATGAATTATTATCCATTCTGTATGTGTCATGATTAAATCACTTCCTCATGTTTACATTGTTAGCAGGTGGCAGAGGCGGGACTTGAAACAAAGACCATGTGCTAATGTCCAAGCTCTTTTCTACATCATGTCATTGCTTCCACTGTAAGTGGAGGCTAAGTTCTGTCCTCTTAGTTGATACACATGAGGAAACACAAAGACAATAGCACTGTCACCTCAATAAATGGAACAGCCGCCACTGAGAATAAAGACTATAAGGAAGAGAAGAGCAAGTAGGTACATTCAAATGAGGACTTAAAAATGTGAGTAGATCTCAGCAACCCTAGGAAATAGCGTCTATTACATTGTCAGTCAATATATTTCTTCATATTTATGTATTTATTAGAGAAGTTGTGAGCTTACAAAACAATCATGCATAATGTTCAGAATTCCCATATATCACCCCTCTACCAACACCTTGCATTTTGTGAAACATTTGTTACAGATTATGAAAGAGCATCATCGAAATATTACTGCTAGCTATGGTCCATAGCTAACATTTGGTGTATTTTTTCCATAAACCACCCTACTAACACCATGTACTATTACCGGCGCATTTGTTATAGTTCATTGGAGAACACGCCCATATTTGTACTGTTAACCACAGTTCATCTTCCACCAAGGTTCACTGTGTTATACCTTCTTATGCCTTGTACAGTCCATCCAAAGTGAACACGCAATGACTTTCACTTTTATCACAGAGTTGTGCAGTCATCGCCTCAATAAATTTTTGAACATTTTCCTTAGTCCACAAGAAAACATCCGTTACCCCCCTATTATCAACCCTTAGCATTGACATAGTACCTTCTTTGAAATTAATGCAAGAATATTACAATATAGTTGTTAACTATAATCCATAGGTTACATTAATTGTATTTTTCCCATGCTTCTCCACATTCCTACTACCTTGTAATAGTGATGTGCATTTGTTCTAGTTCATAGAAGAACATTCTTGTATTTGTTCTCTTAACCACAATTCTCATCCACCTCTGGGTTCCTGATGTTGCTCAGTCCCTAGATTATTCTCTAGCTTTCTTTCAATTGACATTTACCTCCGTAGACCACCCCTTTCAGCCACAGTTTTGATACACACAAATTCCAAAAGAGAATGACAGTTTATTATAGTCGTAAAGTATTGTACAGTAATCAGAATGCTCTTAACACCCATTATGTGTGCTTTTAAATAATTTGGCAGAATAGGTACTAATATTAGCAATCCCTTTTTAAAAATGAAGAAATCAGGGCTCAGATAGGTGACATGATTTTTTTACAGTAAGCAAGTAACAGAATCAGGATTTGAATTCAGGTCTTCTGATCCAAATAGAGGATATATTTTGCTCTCCCATAGTCTTCTCATGTAGTAAAGGAGCTTCACTCACAAGTGGGGCTCATATTTACCCAGTATAAGAAAACAGGTGGGACAGTATGAAGTTCCTTAGGAATCCCAAAAAGAAAAAGGATTATGCTTTTGAACTACCCCATTCCTGTGGGTGTGAGACCCTTTTGATTGGACTACATCAGTGAGGCATGACTCAGGTTGAGTCTCTGCCCTCTTCCTGGAACTGATATAAATGTAGACACAGAAACAAAGGAAGCAGCCATGTTGATCTTGCCACATGTGAGAGAGGATTGCAGGAAGACAGAGAAGCTCCGAAGGCTGAGAGGAGCCAATAGAGCACAGAGGCACGGAAAGAGGCCCCCGAGGGTCTGGGCCCATGGAAAATCTCAAGGCTCAGGAGAGGAGCCCTCCCATATGTCTGATAGCTCAGAGCTGAACTCGGGAATAAAGCACAGCTGCCGGGACTGAGAGAGGAGGCTGCAAAGAGACAAGCCCTATGCCTGGTTGTTCACAGCTCAGCTCCGGGAGACAGTGAGCCTGGAGGGAAGGCAGGGACATAGTCACAGATCACCCGCTATCTTCACCATGTGGCAGGACCTCAGAATCAACAGCGGCTGACTTTGGTGATGGTGCCTTGATTGGAACATTTCACCGTCTTGGAAATGTAAGCTTTTACCTTAAATAAAATTCCTGTTATAAGAGCCAACCCATTTTGGTACTTTGTGTCGGCAGGCCTTTGGCAAACTAAGACACCAGGCCGACACATTCAGACCATTTTCCAGAGACAGAACAAAAAGTTCCTGCTACGGGAGCATCAACCATGTACTCAAGTCTCGATAAGCTTTTTAAAAAGCTAATTTATAAACGTAAGGGCAGGAAATCACATTGGAAATGTTTAGTTTACTTTGGCTTTATATCTTGGAGCAGTTATATTTCCTTTAGTGACCACATCACACAAATGGCATAAAAGCTTTGGAAAATAATAAATTGAGTTATAAATATCATGGCATTTTCTATTCTAACTAAAGTACTTAGAAAATAAGATTTGTCAAATAATGAGAAATATATGAGTGACTGACTTTACTATGCTTACATATCTTACTTTTAAATTAACAGACTCTAGTTTAATAAAAGATACTATTATAAAGATTACAGAACTGGAAATACTGATATTAAAATGAATCTAAGATGATCAAATCTTTTTAAGGCCCTATATTTGTGTTGAAAAATAAGAATAATAGATTTAAAACACACAATGTTTTAACTATCTTTTAAAAAACATTTAGATGCAGACTCTGTGGGAATAACTCACATTTTCCCTTATGCATTTTTTCAGATTTCAACCTAAATAATGATTACATAAAATAAAAGAATTAAGAAATATCTTGGAAAGGGAAAAAAATCTTTGAAATTTATATGGTACTGGTAAAATTAATTATTTGCTATTGATCTCTTAAACACTGTTATAATGATCCTAAGCTGACAAGTTCAATACACGGAAAGCTCAAAAGGCCCATTAGCTTTCTTGAAATGATGGTCAAGAATTTGGTAATATGAACTTGACCAAGACAAACTGGAATGAAGACTAGTCATCTCAGATGGAAGTTCTTTATTCCCCGAAAGCTTTTATAGCATTTATAGCATTTTAATTATACACATGAAATTGGGGGAAAATGTAATAACAGCAATTAAAAGATTCCATCTAGAAAGGCATAAGAAAGACTTTGTGGAATCTATTAATTATAAATTCTAGTCATGCTGTTCAGAAGGATGGAAGGGAACTAAAGAATCCTCTCAAATCTGTTTTTATTTCTCGCTCAATAGTTCCTTTACAGAGAAAATTTTTAAATAAAACTAGATAGAAGCATTTTGTTTGTTTACATATTTGATTAGAATTTTTGAAATTAGATCTAAACAAGGTGACATATGAGTTTGCAGATGCTGACAGCAATTTCTAAAAGAGAAATTTAAATGGCGATTATTAAATGCTATTATTGACAGTAGTTCAGAAATAAATCTACACCTCTGCGTTCAGAGTGATACTGTTTTCGAGAAATTAAAATGTATTAGAATTATTTTTGTTGTACTAGAAATAGAAACCCTTACTGACACTACAGACCAGTCTCTTAAAATTAACAAAGGTACAAAATTTTTTTAAGGAGCAATGCTATAACCAGCCATTGAAATTCTTAGCACCATTAACATTAACATGGCTTGTGTAAATTTCCAAAGATCAGTTACTAAAGTGACCAAGTCAAGTGGTTCTTGACGCTAACCTGCTTGGCTTGTACACAGACTTTACCTTCTCTTAATCACTACGATGCCACTACTGAGAAATTAAAATTCACTACTTTTAAAATTATCTTTGATGTACAACTGCCATTTGCCCAAGTTTCTGATACTAGCACCCCAGCCAATATTTAATGTAAGTTTTCACTCTCAGAAAATATAATGCCTGGTTCAAGAGACACATAGAGTTTTTCCTATACATATATGTATTTTTTCATTAATAAATTTTATTGGAGTATATCATCCACACATAAATATACATAAACCACAAATGTATAGTAAAAGTTGTGAACTTACAAAACAAACGTGAATATCATCATACAGGGATCACCTACATCACCCCACCACCACTTTGCGCTGTTGTGAAATAATTGTTACAAACTATGAAAGAGCATTGACAAATCATTACTATTAACTGTAGCCTGTATCTTACATTTGGTGTATTTTCCCCAACCCACCCAATTAACACCCTGTATTAGTATTATGTATTTGTTATAGTTCATGAGAAAATGTTCTCATATTTGTCCTGTTAACTACAGTCCATCTTCCAGCATAGGATTCACTGTTATACAGTCCATGCCTTGTACAAGCCATTCAAAGTGCACACTCAGTGTTTCTCATTTTTATCACAGAATTGTGCTGTCAACACCTCAGTCAATTTTAGAATGTTTCCATTATTCCCCCCAAAAATCTCATACTCCCTTATACTCCCCTATTTTTGTCCCTTAGAATTGATATATCTTTTTCACCATTGCTGCAAAAATATTACAATATTACTGTTAACTATCATCCATAAGTTACATTGTTCATAATTTTCCTGTGTATCACTATAGTCTTAGCAGTTTGTAAAAGAAGAGCGTGCTTATATTTATACTATTAACCACTATCTTCATCCAACACCAAAATCACTGTTATATTCCTCTAACTTCCTTTCAATTGACATTTCCATCCCTAGACTACCCCTTTCAGCCACAATCACATTTATAAATCAGCAGTGTTAGTAATACTCATTATACTGTATCAACTATATTCAGTTCCACACATTTTACAATAAACCTTATTAAAATTCTACATACCTTAAGCATCAGCTCCCATTCTCAACACACATTCTATCTCCTACTAATATACACTCTACAGTTTACCTCCATGCGTTTACTCGTCATATTTATTAGTGAGACCATGCAATATTTGTCCTTTTGAGCCTTGCTCATTTCACTCAACATAATATCAGCAAGGTTCACCTATGTTTTCATATGCATCCCAATTTCATTTCTTCTAACAGATAAATAGTATTCCATAGTATGTGTACACCACATTTTGTTTATCCATTCATCAGTTGAGGGACACTTGGGCTGTTTCCATATTTTAGCAACTCTGAATAATGCCACTATAAACATTGGTGTGCAAATGTCTGTTCCCATCAGAGTTTTTAGTTCTTCTGGATATATTCCTAGTAGAGGGATTGCTGGATCATAATGACAGTTCTATATTCAGCTTCTTGAGGTACTGTTATATTTCTTGGAAATTGATATTTATGTCTTTCATATGGGTTGGGAAGTTTTCAGTCATTATTTCCTCAAATATTCATTCTGCCTCTTTTCCATTTGTTTCTCCTTCTGGGACACCTAAAACATATATTTGTGTTTCTTGTTGTCATTGAATTCCCTGAGACTTCCATTTTTTCCGTTCTTTTTTCTGACTGTTCTCCTATCTTTCAAGTTCAGATGTTCTGTCCTTGATTTCACTTATTCATTCTTCTGTCATTTTAAATCTGCTGTGATATACCTCTAATATATTTTTAACCTCATCCATTGTGACTTTCATTCCCCTAAGCACTATTGCTTTTCTTTGCAGGGTTTCAAATTGTTCTTTATGCTCACCCAATGTCTTCTTAATATCCTTTATCTCTTTTGCCATATTTTCCTTCAATTCCTTCAATTGATTTAGGAGATTTGTGTGATTATCATTGATTAGTTTTCTTGAATCCTGTTTTTCATCAGGATTTTTGGTTTATTCCTTTGGCTGGGCCATCACTTCCTGTTTCTTACAATGGCGAGTAGTTTTTTGCTGGTGCCTAGGCATGTGATTATGTTGGTGAATTTTCTCAGCGTGTCTATTTCTCTGTCTTGCCTAATGGTTTTGTTTCATGGCTCTTCTTTGATTTTTGCTTTAAATTATTCTAAGTCTTTAAAATTGCCCAGCTTAACTTATCAAAATAGTGCCAAGGACCCACTAATGTGCACAGATCCAATCCAAGAGGTCTGGGACAAGACACTCCAACAACAACAACAACAACAAAACATTTTGTCCCTTTCGGTTTCCCAGCTTGCCAGGAGAGAGCCATCGTCAGTGCATCTTACCAGAAGACAGCTTTTTGCCGTTCCTCCATTCTTTTTGTGAGAGAGTTGAGCACTATCTACCTACTCCGATGCCATCTTTATGGAAGTCCCTATATATGTGTATGTGTGTGTGTGTGTGTGTGTATTTTATAATAGCAAAGAAAATTTATTAGCTTTGTAAAGAAAGGTCTAATGACAAAATGTAAATGGACCTGATAATAAAAGTTTCACTATATTTCAACTCTGACTTTTGTTTGTCTTTTCATATAGGCTTTAAGTGTACCAGGTAGACATTGTGTTTTTTTTGAATTTATTGAATTGTATCACTCGTTCATGAACATACATAAACAATAAGTGTATAATAATAGTTGTGAATTTACAAAACAAACATCCATAACATCATACAGGGTTCTCATACCTCACCCTACCACCAATACCTTGCATTGTTGTAAAACATTTTTAACTAATGATTAAAGAGCATCCTCAAAATATTACTAATAACCAAAGTATTTTCCCCCAACCCACACTATTATTATTATTTATATCATTTATACATGAATATACATAAACAATAAATGTATAGTAAAAGTTGTGAACTTAAAAAGCAAACATTCATAACATTATACAAGGGTCCCATACATCAACTCTACACCAACACCTTGCATTGTTGTGAGACATTTGTTCAAATTATGAAAGAATATTGTCAAAATATTACGACTAATTATAGTCCTTATCATATATTTGGGGTATTTTTCCCCCAACCCACCTTATTATTATTTTTTTAAATATATTTTTATGACAAAGTTGTAAACTTACGAAACAATCATGCACATGTACAGAATTCCCACACAACACCCCTCTATCAACACACTACACCATGATGGAACATTTGTTACAGATTATGAGTTAATATCCTCATATTATTACCAGGTCCACAACATACATTTGGCACACATTTTCCATACTCCCCCATTATCAACACAGTACATCTTCGGCATAGATGCAAGAATATTACATTATTACTGTTAACCACACTCCATAGGTCACTCCAGTTGTATTTTTTCTGTGCTTCTCCACATTCCCACCACTCTGCAATACTGATGTACACCCACTCTAGCTCACAAAAGACACTCTTGCATCTATACCATCAACCACTATTCTCATCCACCTCTGGGTTTACTGTGTGATTCAGTCTCTAGATTATTCTCTAGCTTTCTGTCAATTGGCGTTTACATACCTAGACTAATATTTTCAGCCACATCCCCATTTATAAACCAGCTGTTACTTACTATAATGTTTTGCCATCAACTCTGTACATTTCCACACTTTTACAGTAAAGCTAATTAAAACTTCTACATACATTAAATATCAGTAGTCCATCTCAGTCCTCCTCTTATCTCCTTTAAGAATCCACCACCTACCACCAGGTCTTGAAGATATTTTCCTACATTTTCTTCTAGAAGCTTTATGGTTCTTGCCTTTATGTTTAGGTTTGTGATTCATTTTGAGTTAATTTTTATATAGGGTGCGAGATAGAGGTCCTCTTTCCTTCTTTTGCTATGGATATCCTGTTTTCTCAGCACCATTTGTTGAATGGACTGTTCTGCCCAAGCTGCGTGGGTTTGACAGGCTAGTCAAAAATCACTTGACCATAGATGTGAGGGTCTGTTTTTTAACCATCAGTTTGGTTCCACTGGTCTATGTGTCTGTCTTTATGCCAGTGCCATGCTGTTTTTACCACTGTAGCTAGGTAATACAATGTAAAGTCTGGAGATGAGAGTCTTCCAACTTCGCTTTTCATTTTTAAGATGTTTCTGGCTATCGGGATCCCTTGCCCTTCCAAATAAATTTGAAAATCATGTTTTCTATTTATTTAAAAAATGCTGGTGGAGTTTTTATCCAGATTGCATTGAATCTGTATGTCAATTTGAGTAGAACTGACATCTTAATGATATTTAGTCTATCAATCCATGAGCATGGAATGTTCTTCCAATTACTTAGGTCTTTTTTTATATCTTTTAACAATAAGTTGTAGTCTTCTGAATATAAGTGCTTTACATCGTTGGTTAAGTTTATTCCTGAACATTTGGGTTTTACCCGTCATATTTTATTTTCACCACTCTTTTCACACTTTAGTTACTTTTATTGATATAATCTTCATTTCTAGACTCTCTTCAAGACCTCTCTCTCCTGTCTTTTCTTTTCAGGCTGTAGCACACCCTTTAGTATTTCCTGCAAAGCAGGTCTCTTGGTTACAAACTCTCTCAGTTTCTGTTTATCTGTGAATATTCTAAACTCGCCGTCATTTTTGAAAGACATTCTTGATAGATATAAGATTCTTGATTAGAAGTTTTTCTCTTGTAGTATCTTAAATATATCATACCACTGTCTTCTTGCCTCCATGGTTTCTGATGAGAAATCGGCACTTAATCTTACTGGGTATCCCTTATATGTTATGCATTCCTTTTCTCTTCCTGCTCTCAGAATTCTCTCTTTGTCTTTGGCATTTGCAATTCTGATTAGTATGTGTTCTAGAGATGGTCTATTCAGATTTTTTTGGATGGGAGTACGTCGTGCTTCTTGGACATGGATATC